>CALNHX010005390.1:0-107911 GCA_940337035.1 Agriotes lineatus | reverse complement strand
GTCATTGGCGCACGATCCAAAAACCATACGATAATGCATTTCACTAAAAGTAGTTCCATGTAAGTATGTCTCCTCTAGTGGAAGACTAAGAAAGGAGAATAATAAGAAATGTTCTTGTCTTTAGCCGTTATCTGTTCTAAACTCTCCCACAATATCTCTTGGAGTTCTTACCTTTCTATAAATATGTGAACAATCTGGTTTCTTGTTTACCTCTGTGGCGAAATCATGAAACGGGGATTTGGCCGTTTGACTAGATTGTTAATTTTAATATTTACATACATAACCAGTTTGTGCTTGCATGCTTTTTCATTAATAATTCGGCTGAGTTACTGTAATCTATCATAACGGAAAGGGCTAGTACGGCCCTGTTCAATACCGGTAATGAAGAGTACGAATGGGGCACACAGCTCCGATAGTGTGGCATTTCAAATTTATAGGTGAGAAGAGTTTGAAATTAGTATCCGAATGTTTCTTGCCTGGGCTGAGATTCGAACTCGTGAAGTCAGGGTCGACAGTATACGAGGTTTGACACTATCAAACTGATGGGGTAAAAATAACTCTGATAGTTTATGTCGTTCTGGAAATGTCATGTTTTATCAATGCGTAATGACATATTTGGCCTTTATCAGTTTTCCGACCTTTATTTAATTTAAAGAGGTTACTTTTTTCACAAAAATGGTGTAGTTTCATAAGACGTTTGTTTTATTCACACAGATGCGTGCATCAAAACCTTTTTGCTTATAATTATTCATGTAATTCAAGTCATAACTGTTCTATCTCATTCAAAGGTCGTAGTAAAGTCAAATTTGCATCTTGCCGTATTTGTTTGCCTCTGTTAATATTGGAAAGGAATTTGTAAGCTTCCCTTAATGGCTTTTAAGCGGATGGATACTCTTTCTAGTAGGACTTAAGCCGACTTAGCGTATTTGGGTCTCATGTGTTTATGGATTTCGTTCAATACAATGCCTCATTGAGGGAGCTTAGCATTAAGATTTCTTAAAATAAGCATTTATTCCTAAACAACGTGCGAAGCTCCGATTGGCTACGCAGGATCGCCTCAGCCAATAGTGTTTGAGCTTTCCCTTCCTTGTTGAATTTGCGAGGTCAGCTCATTGTCAATTCAGCTTCAGTTAGATTCAGAATTTCGAGTAAGCAAGTTCAGCTATGCTTTGTGCTGGTTTGCAGTCGGTCTAGCTCCCTGGTAAAGACGTTTTCAGGTTGTTTTGTGTGACGGTTACGCGCAATTCGCTATTTTCGCGTGGCCAATCCAAGCGTATCACAACAGTTGAAGCTATTGTAAAAAACCATCGGTCCATCAGTGACGTTTGTAATCGTTGTTACTCAATATACTCGTGTTTGTTAAGTCTTGTTTCACTCCAACAAATAACTGAACCCAAGTCAAGGGTTATTAAGTGGCAGTTCCCGGCAATCCCATTGAACCGGAATTCGCAGCGGATTAACTGGTGGCCCCATTCGTGGAAGCCTCTTTTCAAGTTAATCATACAAAAAACAACGTTTGTTATAATTTTGAGCTGGTCACGCTTTATTGAGGGGTTACGACAAACATTAATATTTTTAGATATGGTCGGTATCGAAAGCAATACTTGGGAAGCTTGTACCCAAGCAAAATATAATGTTTTACAAATTTGACTAACAAAGTATTTTTCTTAGGTTGTTGGAATAGCTCGTCGCAAGGAAAGGGTTGAAGAGCTGGCCAAAAAATTGCAAGGAAAATCTGGAAAGCTATACGCTGTTAAGGCCGACATCAGTAAGGAGGAAGACGTGCTGCAGGCGTTCAAGTGGATTAAGGACAACGTGGGACCTGTTCATATTCTCGTGAACAATGCAGGCATATCCCGACAAAATAACCTAGTGGAGGGAGACACACAGAAATGGAAAGAAGTTTTGGATACCAACGTCTTGGGCCTATGCGTGGCAACTAGAGAAGCAGTAAAAGACATGAGAGCCAACAAGGTAGACGGACACATCGTCCACATAAACAGCATCGCTGGACACTCTGTTCCTAATTTGCCAGATATGAATATTTACCCCGCATCCAAGCACGCAGTGACAGCCTTAACGGAGACTTTGCGACAGGAGCTTAATTCGATCGGCAGCAAAATTAAAATTACGGTAGGTCTGGTGATTAGTGGAGAAAGATTCAATAATTTTATTATGAACAATATTTTTAGAGTGTCAGTCCAGGGGCTGTAACAACGGAATTCATGGAGGCTTCTGGCTTTAACTCCTGAGCTTCAAGCCTTCCTGAAGGAGATACCTTGGTTGAAATCAGAGGACATCGCAGATTCAGTTTTATACGTTTTGTCGACACCTCCGCACGTACAGGTAATTACAAACATTAATATAAATAGAAAATGGGCTGCTTGGTTGGCTGACTGAAATATATTATATTGAAATTGTTTTTAGGTTCACGAAATTACGATTAGACCTGTTGGAGAGAAACTTTAAATGCCGAAAATAATTTAGGATATATTTTTAAGTATTACATAGTTAGTGTAACTGGTGTAAATAAATAACATGCACATAGAGGTATTGTTGTTACTATTTATTTATTTCTTTATTGTATGGCATTATTTGTTGTTATTAATAGTACAAGATGAGACATTTGAGTTAGGTGCTTGATAGCAGACTTTCATTCTGGATGTGGAAGAAGAAACAAGGCTCTGATGTATTACAGTCCAAGTATTTCGATTAGAATAGAAATCCATATTGATATTAATCAAACTCCGTGATAGTTCGCATTCATCCTGCAAAACATAGATCCACAATATTTTAAACAAAGCGGGACAATCGACCAAGTTGAAACTTTTCAGTTTGGTGGTGTAAAGTTGCTAGATCATGAAAATCCACACAAAAAAATGTATGTTTCACTTACAGGTCGAACACTTCAGCTACATTCAACGTAGTTTTCGTAAAATATCATTACTCTATAAGTATTTGGCTTTAAATACAAATATTAATAGGTCATAGGTGAACGGTTTATGTAAGTAAGCAAAGGTGAGTAGGTGTGTTTTTATTACGGTGATTTATTTCTGGCAATACTTAATAAGACAACGACACAGAAATGAACATTTTGCACTGCTAAGTTAGTCAAGTGCTGTCAAGATCTTTTCAACCAAAGTTAACAGCTGTGTACGTAGTTAGTACTGAATAATATAGTAGTAAATACTATAGATCCTATATGTACTAATGAAGAACCATGTGATTTAGCAAAAATGAATTTGATTTTTTTTATTTGAAAAAGTGTGCATGACGTTGAAAATCGACAAATAAATATCAGGTAATCCATGGTTTGTGGATGCAAAAAAAATCTTCTACATGTCCCAACTGTTGCATATACAGTAGTAAATTTAATAAGTAAAATAAAGTTTAAAGTTGCACATTGTATATTGCTGGGGATAGAGACCGACATAGGAACGCTAAGACTAATTTTATATTAATCATGTTCGTACGCTAACGGGGATAAAAAGTTTAAGTGTTGCTATAATAACATCTCTAAGTATCAAAAACAATTGGATACACAAAAAGGTTTACAGCAACCCTGGATACTCAGGCAAAATTTTATATTTTACAAGCTTACAATCTTCGTAATACATTTTTAGAGAGATTTGTCTCATGATCTTTGAACACCTGTAAGTGGTTTGGCCAAATAATTTTGTACTCAAATCAACTAAAATAAAAGTAGGTTCTAAACACCTTATGTTGAATTACGATTTCAATGAAAATCTACCGAATAGGACAGGGGAAGTGAAGGTGAGGTTATGTAACAACAAGAAACAGCAGGAAAAAGATTGTAGCTATTAAAATTGTTAATATGTGTACATAGTATTAGTTAATAATAATGTTAGTTCTACAATAAATATTAATTAGCTTCACATGTTACCTTGTTCCTAGCCCGACCGACGACTGGGGATTATTTAATCATCTTATATCTGATCGGGTTGAATTGCGAATTACATATAATCGATAGCGCATAGTTGATGTTCCATGTCTTAGCTTCGGGTTTAAGTTCCTTTTTTGTACTGCTTACCAAATGTATGACTAGTATGACAGATACTCCAAAATGTCGAGTGACTGCGAGGGCAACATCGCCGGCTAGCTAGTGCAGTGAGGATGGCTGGTCTTCATATGAAATACCGGAGTTACTTTTACTTATTAAGGCGCCAACAGGTTTCTAATTACGAGCACGGTGCCTAAATACTGTGGAGAACTCATAAACTCAAGTAAGGTAGTTTTTGTCAATTAATTCTGGAAGGAAGTCACAGAAAGCAGGTCGTAGCGACGAAATGAGACAAGCAATAATCGTAGCAGTGTATAATATTTAATTGGTAATAATTGTGTATAGCAGCCAATGCAATAGTACATATGAGTAATAATTCAAAACGTCGGTTGCACCCTCAATCACACATTATGCTAAAATAACCTACCAGTATAAAACTATCACAGCTAATAAACAATTAGGTGTGCAACTACAAACAGGTTTACGTTAGTTTAAATAAACAAAAATAAAACTACTACTTGCAAGTTGAATATCAAAACAGCCGACGTTGTGCAGTAATGAAATTAAGCAAAACTAAAATCTGAGGACTTATGAGAGACTCCACTTGGAAATCCTGGAGCAATCAGCACAGCAATAAATGAAAATACACACTTAACAGCCTCTCCCGCGCTGTGCTTCCTCGCTTCCTCAGCTCTTGGGCGACGAATGCATCACACCTGATAAATGGGTCAAGGTCGCTTACAATGCAGAATTTGCCCATGAACCACGAGCTGGTTAATAACCCGTCTAGAAAGAACGCTTCATGGGGAAAACCTTGTAAGTGGGTCAGCGATAACCTGAAGCCATGGTAAAGGTCCGAAGATACAAACAAAATCGCTGAACCCTTTCGCTAAACGGGAGTTGCTGTGACACAACACGCTATCAGAATAATGTCGTTGCAACCACGATGTCAACCAAAGAAACTGCTCTATAGTGGGCAACGCTTGCTCCGCATGCCGACAAGACTGCTAGCATGGTCTGCTAAAAGACAAAAGAATCACATTTTTATGAGAACGCTACGAGCCACAAGGCCGCTTAAATCGCGCTGGGTCAAATATTCTTCATTCGACCAAACTGAATGCGCCAAACAGGCTCCGTAAAACGACCAACGTCTTGTTTGTTTCACGACTTAGCGAGGAAAGAAATTTCGCGAATCTCAAATTCTCACAATCATTTGCAAAGAAACAAAACAACTTTGATCGAGAAGATAACTCAAAGAGCACATTACCAGTCTTAAAGGGATTTTAAGCAGTAACATACTATGTTTAATTTTATTTTCAAGGTATCCAAGGAAAATGCAGCTAGTTGTGTTGATATCTTCTTAATTTCAATAAAATAAAAATATAATGTTGAACAAAATATATTTCGACACTCAAAGTGTCTTCTTCAGTTGTTTACATAGTTTAAAAGCAATTTAAAATCTGTAATAACAAAAACATTTACGGTATAATATGTTAAAATTAATATTGTAGGTTAAATAAACAGTTAACTATTCTCTAAATTATTAGTTACCTGTTAAAACATAGTCGTAAAGTTTAAAATACAAACATTTACGATGTAAAAAATTGTTTTAAAAAAATATTCCGCCTTTATTTAGAATTGATTTAAAAAGGTGTATACTCTTGTTTTTCGAAAGTTTTTTATTTTCGAAATTTTATTTTTGATAGAAAACTGTAAAAATAAATGTATTAGCAACTTTTAACATTTAATTATATATATTTACCACTTAACGTTTTAAGGATTTTGTTTATTTTTATAGCTTTTTCTCTTTCCCTTTTTCCTTCGGAATTAAAAATTTTAAATACAATAATTTTATATCACATTTGCTTAATTTCATAAAAAGTTTACCTGTAAAAGAATGGAAGTTAATTGTATTTAATTTAGATTATATATTGTTATTAATATTTACGTGAACATGTTTTCCTTCTATAAAAACGTTTTGTCAAAACGTTTCCCGTTTTGGTATATTTATCGAATTCAGTTTTCATCCTTCCTAGACTACAAAGAGAAAAATTATAGTATTTAGTTAAAATAGTTGTTGTTATATATATTTACGTAACTTTTTATAGGTAATAAAATGGTAATTTAAATCAGTACTGCACTATCGTTTCTGACATCATGGGTTAAAACCTGCAAAATGTAGTAGTTATTTAGATTTTTACATTAAAAAATTAAAATTGAATGGTTAACTTACTTAATTAAGCCGTATATACTTTATTGTTATTCCTTATGGATTTACCAATACTTTGAAATTATAATTAACGTACGTGTGTCTGCCATTGAACAGTCTATTATTGAAATGATTTGATTTTATATTACAACTCAGCACCTCAAATAAAATATTATTAAAACCGTGCTTCATGATTCTTTGCTGACTTGAAAAAAGTTATATAGTTGGGTAAGTTGAGGCGTAGAAACAGAATTTTAGGTTATTGATAGCCTAGGTAACATTTGGGTGAGAATTGTAAACTGAAAACTTTTCTCACTTGTCACATTCTTAAATAAGTGTATTTCAATGAATTTTAGGCTACAATTCATAAAATTGTATATAAAGCAAGTAAATAAATAAACAAATTTAATATTTTTATAATCCAAGTTAGTTGAATTTTAATGAGATTTGAAATATGAACGAATTTAACTGAACATGAACGCAATTATGTCGAATAGGATATCAAAATGATCCATCTGACGCAAGCTAAATCAGCATATTAGGTGTAAAAAGTTATAAACAACTTTAACATTTCAATTATTTTTAATTTTATTGTTTTGCTTTTTGATTAATAATTAATTAGGCCATTTTTTAGCTGATAATTAATTTTAAGTATTGCTTTTTGTTTTAACAAAGAATTATTTTTTACATAAGAATTGTTTTTTACATAAGAAGGCGGTACCACATCAAGGAAAATTTCTTATTTTACTGTTGAAAATGACAGATGTTCGGCTTGGTGGATAAATTAAGCTCCAATTTTCCGCAGCTAGCTCGCTGGGAGCGTGAGGTTCATGTTACTGATGAAATTCGGTCTGTCTCAAGACGGAGAACATTTCAGTAAAATCCAACCTAAACTGTACACATTTGCTCCGTCCACAGCGGGTTCTGGAAGAAAATAAACTTATGTAAAAGCTAAATTTCTTTTAAACTAAAAAACTAATTGCTTTAGTTGTGCTAGTTCAACGTTTTCTTTTATTTTTTAGCAATTGCACAATCAATGGCTAACAAAACTTTTGAATTTAGGGCGCCTGAAAAGCGCCCCCGCTTATTATTCAAGCGAAATACCTTACACTCAAATAATCAAATATATAGTTCAGCGAATAAAACGTATACACCTTTAGATGACTGCAACTACGTAACAGACAATATAATGTATACTTTACATTATCTGTGAAACGTAAACAATTTTATAAAATTGCACTTCATTAGTTAATAATCAATGTAGCCCAAACGCTTAGACGGGACAAATAAACATCACAGCAAAAATTTTATATAGTAGAGAAGAAAGACCTGTAAATGGAAGGTAAGAGAGGGAGAGAGGGGGAGAGAGAGAGAGGGAGAAAGATCTGAACATCAAGACAGCTAGCCGCAGCTATTCAGAATTTAGACTATCTTCGCACACAGAATGAAACTTTTTATATAAACCATTAATACTCATACAACTCTATACGGGTATTGCAAATTTAATCTGACTCATATGACAGCGCTAAAAACCCCACAAATTTAAAAAAAACTTTAATCCAAATCTATTACTGCTCAAGCGAGTGCCCCCTAATTTATGCACATCACTGAAGAAAACACACAGTTTGGTGAAGCACTGTAAAATATAGTACAGGTACTTGCAGCCAAGAAAGTTGATGTCAAAGGGATTGCAACATGGAAAAGTTTAATGTCTCTCAATCAGTTTCGACAGACGTAGCAGACTCAAATTATAGCAGTGTGGTTAGCTTGGAGATGTAAACGGAAACAATAAAGCTACCCTCCTCAAACGATTTACAAAACAGTTCTAGAGACCCAGAGCGGCTTCGAGCTCCCAGGTTTATATAAACTCAAAAGCCGTCTTTAAATCCGCTGAAACGAAGAAAAACCCACGTGCGTTGTAATAATTAATGGGAACTAAAGAGAGGCGTAGTTTACTTCCGAACGATGGTTCCAATAAATGACAATCAACCAATGCAAGTCATACCAACTACAACGAAGACTTTACTCGCACATAAGCTTCCGACTGCAGCTTGAAGGAATTTCGACGGCCCAGGGTTTTGTCCGCACTTTTGAAGTTAACGTTTATTTGATTCTATGGTAAAGTTTCTCTCTTTTCTTGGCTGCCACTTTGCGTTTAGTCATATATTTTTATATCCAATACAGTCGTCGCTTTCATAGCGTAAAAACTTTAATTTTGCGGCAAGCTGCAGGGTCTAGACGGCCATGTGTGCTTCCTAGAATTTAGTATGTCCACGCGTATTCTGAACCCGCACGTCTTGTCTGGAGCGATTCGACGAAGAACTTTCCAAAATATTTGAATGCGGCAGAATCGACGTCGTGTAACAAAAAAACAACAGAAAATACCTGAACAGCTTCTACTGGCGTCACCATCTGTTTGGCCGTCTTCTCTGTGTAAGGTATAGCTCTTCAAGTTTATTGATTTGTTGAATTTAAAATTAGTCTCCTGAAACATAAACATTTAGATTTGTAGTATGCAATTAATAGATACATGTGTACTAAACAACATTTTTCAAACCGTTTAATAGGATTATATAATAAAATGTTTCAAAAAACTGCAAAAAAATGATTCGAGTTACTCTGCCATTTAACTAAAACTTCTGTAGAAACAAAATATTTACCTATTCATAATCAAGCAACCTGTAAATTAGTTGAATCTGAATGACTATTATTAATAAGAATGTTATATGTATTTTCCGGGCTAACGCATGCTAGCACAAATTCCGGCAGCTGCACATATTCCCAAATCATCAGCCACGTGTTTTAGCGGCCTATTCTTTGAGAATCGAAGCCGCTGTCCCATAAATAAATCACGCAGAGGGGCGCGCATGTGCGTAGCTAAGCCGCCTTCGAATAAGTACAGTCCCTTTGTCGCAGCTGCGCGTAGCTCATGTGCCGGTCTCTTTTGCCGAGAATTTGGATGTCAATCAAAACGCTCGTTAGGGTATTAAAATGGCAGAAAACGTCATTTCAGGGTTGATATATGAGCCATAAAATGCACGCGTTGAGCAGAAACCACTTCTCGCAAGCTTGGCCAAAAATCGGTCACGCTATCTCTCATCCACGTAACGCTTCAGCCAATCACATTGTCGAAGTAATCGCCTGCTCCATTTTCAACCAATAGTTGCGAACATCTGATTGTTTCTAGTTCCAATCGGGCGTCCTTTCTACTATCACTACGCCCGGATCTTTAAAAAGGGTTTTCCCGGAGTCTTCTGGGGCATTCAGAATTCAGTTTGAGCATTCGAATTAGGGTCTTAAACGAGACCGTTCTGGAACAAGTTAAGCAGTTGGTGTCGAGTGGCTTCCACTTGTGTGTGATCACGATCGGTTCAAATTTCCGGAAGATATCTCCTCATCCCGCTCTGCGGGATTAATCACCAAGTCGATCAACCTAGGTCACTTAGGAGTGCGTGCATGAGTATGGTATTGTCTATTGTCTCGTTTGCGGCACTCCCGGATTTCTTCCTGAAGGAATCAACCACGTTACCCAAGTCTTCGCTCTATTTTGCACCGCTTGTCCATTCTGTTTCTATTAGGCTTCCCGCATTCTCCAGCAGCTCCTACAGCGATAAGGTCCTAGCGCGTAACAGAGAGTCATCAGTAACACAAACCAAAGCCAGTATCTTGCAAAGTGCTGTGTAAAATTTGAATTAATATAGGCGCGCATTAGTATCGCTGAGTGAAATAATGCCGCTGATGCAAATTAAAGTGACGCACGTTTGGAAGACCTGGTATAACGTTCGTAGAATGGTAAAGACAGTCCTCGTTTCACGAATTAATAATCCGGTAAATAGATAACTAAGATCACCGATGAGAATATTTAGCAGATTGTAAAACAGGATTGGGTAATTAAGTCAGCTGTGATTCTTGTACAATATCATTTTTCTTTTGATTTGACGGTTGCTGCATGTAGGTATAGGTACTGTTTATCGACCTCCTAATTATCTTTTATCAGATTATTTAAATATGTTTGAAGAAACAATTTCTAACTTAATATCTACTTGCTATTATATTGTATCTTTAGGTGATCTAAACTTTGATTTATTAAAAATTAATGACTCTAGCAAAATTTAATGCTCTCTTGAACACGTTGGACCTAGTGCAAATAATCGACGAGCCTACAAGAATTACCAAAAAAACTTTACTTGGCTTTATAGTCGTTTCCAGTAATAATCTACAAATATAAGAAAAAAAATGTCTGGGAGTGTAATATCGCAGATCTTTGTAAAGTAATCCGCACTTTATCTCTATCAGTAAAAGCAGTTCGACCTATTACTCGTAGTTTTAGAAATGTTTCAATGTTTGTTCAAGATCCTTTTATTCGGGATTTATACTCTCTCCCATGGTTCATGATGTTTAATAAGCATGATGTTAGCGACAAAATCAATTTTCAAAATGATAACACATGCAATGTTATTGTCCTGCGCGCTCCCATCAAAGAATCTAGATCTTTTAAGGTCAGTAAGCCCTGGCTAACCGACAATTTAAAATTTATGACGCGTTTAAGAAATAGGGCTCTATCTAAATTTAAAAAAAAAAAACAAGAAATCCCATACATTGGGTTTATTATAAATCTTTAAAAAACCTTGTTACATCCGCAGTTGCTAGAGAAAAACAGCGTATTTGCGATCAAAATTTACTAACAATAATAGTCCTAAGTCTATTTGGAATGAATTTCGTACGTTGAATATTACTAATAGACACAATACTCAAGAATTGCTCTTTAATACGCAAAACTTATATTTAACTAATGACTTTTTTCAAAATTCTTCTAATGCTACCCTATTCGATCAATTTTAGACCACATAATTCGTGTACGGGTTTTCTCTGATAATCCTAAAAATAAAACACAGTTAACACACTCACAGATAATTTTACCCGAACCAAGATTAATGTTACCGTGCTGGTTATCCTTGCAAGCTTTGAGGGCAGTTTACATTGCAAGTAGCTGCCTAGCTTTGAATTATTATTTATTAGTGACTAATGTTTCTTCTTAAGGTTTGAGTCTTATTTCAGAACGAAACAAGGCAAAGTAAGGTAAACAGTAGAAAGATAATAAAGAAATAATAAATAAATAATAAAGAAAATATTTATTAGACTAAGCTCTTACAAGCGAAATTATTTTGTTACTAAAGAAAATGAGAGGCTTTTTTACGTTAATATCAATACCTGAAAGTCGGAGTCAATCGGAAATGTACTAATTATAATTTTTACCTGAGTTAATTGAATTTTTAAATGTCGGGATGACAGAAGATTGGCCACATTAAAAAGAAATTAAAAAAACTAGACATAAAAAACGAAGAAAATGTATTGCTTCATCAAGAAGAACTCCTCATTAGCATTAGCCAATAAAGCATTATTATACAAGACCACCATCTAACCGATCTGGACCTACGGATGTCAGCTGTGGGGATACGCAAGTAGATCTAACGTCGGAGTCCTTCAACGATTCCAGTCTAAAACCATTCGTAGTATGGCTGGCGCACAGTGGTATATGACAAATCAAAATCTCCACGCAGACATCAACATCACATACTTTAGTGAAGTAATCAAACAGTATACGATTAAGCAACAATCAACCTTGGAACTCCACCCAAATGAAACCATTGCACCGCTGGTTAATGATCCTCAGCTCAGTCGCCTTAAGAAGAAAATGGCCAAAAGAGCTAACAAATTAACAGCAGGATGACTCCAACAGGAGTCTTCCAGCCAAGCCAACATAATACAAATCATTAGCTTATAGAATGTATCGTATGTTTAAAAAAACTCATTCGTAGCATGCCATGATGAAATTGAAGTTTGCCATAACTTGATACATACCCATTGAAGTAAATGAACTACCATAAGTCAGACAGAACTAAATTACATCTTGATCTTGAACTGTATTCCTAAAAATAAACAAAATACTTAATAAAATCAATTTTTATTGACTGTTATGATTAATACACTCGTTGTTGTGTATATGCCATCTTATTTTCTTGTTCGCTTGATACAAGTACACTTTTGCCTGTCACTGTGACAAATGTTTTCATAAACAAAATGCAATCTAACATTCACCTACAGACTTAGATTAAGACATGACTAGATTGTTTATCTTTATCTCTGAAAAAAATATACGAAATACGAGTATTGCACTCAGATGCTAAAATAGTCTCAAGGTATTATTGCCAAACCTACTGAAGGTCACGTAGTAGCGAATGAACGATTATTTTCTTATTGATAGTAAGCATGATTCTACAAATTTGAAGTAGATTATACTCATTCGTTTTCCTGAATCGTCATGATTTAAGTATCTGGTATAACGTAAATTTCAGTGATAGGAACAGATACGTTATACATAAATACACCAGACATGCGATAGTGTAACTAAGTTGGGTTTTTGCAAGGAAACGTTACAATTCTCTACAGCAATGGTTGTTTCTATGGATCGTTGGAAGGGAAAAGTGGCTGTTGTTACAGGGGCCAGTGCAGGAATCGGGGCTGCAATTGTTGAACATCTTGTCGGTGCTGGACTTAAGGTAGCTATTATATCTCTTATTCACCAATTTAAAAAAAAATGTATAGCTTATGCTCAATACTTTTGCAATTTGAAATATATATCTGATTTAGTCAATTTTTTCGACATTTTTGACATCCCTAATTTCTATATTAAAGTATTTTATGGGCTTTACTAGTACATATTTTCCATCTATAAACAATTCATTGTTACTTGAAAATTGATTGGAATTATATAACCCTACACATAATTGTATCTCTATGAACGATAGTGTTCTTTGGTAAGCCACAGAGCGCTTTTCGGTAAGAAAAAGCAATTGCTGCGTTTCAATCCGTTTTAATATGAACACCAAGGTAATAGTCCCCTAGATGTAGCTTACATTTGTCTTTATTATATTCAACACGTCTTGCACAAAAGTTTTAATTCCTTCACGATTCGTCAAATATGTCAAGGAAGGTAACATTGAAAGTTAAATTTAGTATAGTCTCTTCTGATGGTGCAATTTTCACTGAACTGTTTTCCTTTTCTCTCTCGACGTGTTTGTTATCAAGCTAAATTGTTTTCCTAAAAATTCAATAACTAAATTTTTCAACAATTAGTTTAGTTTTCGGTTACTGTACGCACCTTTGCGTAGTCTTGGGTATCATCAAGTACACTTTTCTCAGTACCATTCATTGTTTGTTACTTTTTCGGTTCTTTTTTCAGCCCATTTCCTTTTCTGCTACTTGTTCATTCGTTTTTCCTTACCCTTTTCAACACCTCCCTCTAACATCATTACAATTAACAGTTTACTAAATTTCAATCAGTACTGGAAGATGTTTGGAACATTATTGTAGCTGCGTAGTTCTGTTCCTCTAAACCGAGGAATAACTGGGTGACGATACGCAAACTAACTTCTGCGGTAACCGTAATCGTGATAGGTCCTGATTTTGAAAAGAAGCGAGCAATAGTTTTCTTAACAAAACTTCGAGTTCACTTCACTTTAACGGGATTAGGATCTGTTGAAAATACTCATTGTGCAGACTGCCGCTTAGATTGGGGTTGGAATGCATATATCCAGCCACCAGTTCTAATATTTTGAACTGCTTTAGATCTACCTTCATCATATTTCTTAAACGTTTTCTTACACCATTCCCCACGCTGCTGCTTTTGTGCTTCTGTTAAACTGTGTGGTATCCACCGACAACATACTTTTTTTTCACGACAATGATTATGTAAAATCTTGTTTATTGCAGTCATGCAAATGACCAAAGTTCTCCTAATAATTCTATATGTGACTTGACTGTCCTTCTGAAATTGGCCTTCCTTCGCGAAAATCTTCACTGAGTAAAACTCGTTCGAATTTAAATTTATTAAACTAGCTATAAACAGTCCTCTGTGAATGTGCTTGATCACCAAATGCAGCACGAAGTTGTCCAAAGTTTTATTTGGGAGATAAGAAACCTTTCAACTCATAGTAAATCATTGCACTAGAATTTTCTAGCGTTAAATTTATTTATACTGCACAACACATATTTCAAAATTAACTTGTATAATAACTCTTGCAATTATCAAAACTAAATTTAATTTGTCAAATTACAAAATAACAAACATTTGTTTCATGGCAAGTTTGATTTCCATGGTGGGATTGATCTCCTAGTTTAAAGAAACTATGAGTACCCTTATGTTTAGTTAATTATCGTCTTTTAATTTTACATTTGCGATTATTTCCCTCTTTCTCCACTTGTGCGTTTCATATTTCTATCTGCATTTTTCAAAATATGAATCTTTCCCTCGGTTTTTAGAATAATTGCTGTTTATAATATTAAAACGTTCACAAAAACCAAAAATTCCATCTATTGTATAATAAGAACTTTTCTGTAATATATTAAACAATAGTCTTAGAAGCTATACTCAAAAAATTACTTTCTTAGGTTGTTGGAATGGCTCGTCGCAAGGAAAGGGTCGAAGAGCTGGCCAAAAGGCTGCAAGGCAAAAGTTGTAAGTTGTACGCTGTTAAGGGCAACATCAGCAAAGAGGAGGACGTGCTCCAGGCGTTCAAGTGGATCAAGAATAACGTGGAACCTATCCATATTCTCGTTAACAACGCAGGCATAACCCGACAAAATAACCTAGTCGAGGGAGACACGCAGAAATTGGTAAGAAGTCTTGGACACCAACCTTTTGGGCCTGTGCATGGCAACTAGGGAAGCAGTAAAGGACATGAGAGCGAACAGAGTAGACGGACACATCATCCATATAAACAGCGTTGATGGACACTACGTTCCAATTTTCCCAGGCATAAATGTTTATTCCGCCTCCAAGCATGCCGTGACCGCTTTAACGGAGACTTTGCGACAGGAGCTTAATTCGATTGGCAGCAAAATTAAAATTACGGTAGGTGCAATGATTTATGGAGAGAGGCTCTAAACTTTGATATGAACAATATTTTAGAGTGTCAGTCCGGGAATGGTGACAACGGAAATGATGGAAGCTTGTGGATTGGATGTAACTCCTGAGCTTGATGTCATCTTTAAGAGTTCGGCAATTTTGAAAGCAGAGAACATTGCAGATTAAGTTGTGTATGTGTTGTCAACACCTCAGCACGTACAGGTATATATGAACACTAGCAAGATGCCCGTTCTTCGTACGGGCTACAAATGTTTTTTCTTCTAAATCTTAAACGAATTCTAGAATTCTCCCCTCCTCCCTCACTCAATACGCTAAACTAACAAACGCTGCAAAACAATATTGTAGGTAAAAAGGAAACAACATTCTTCTGAAAAAAGTTCTCCATAACCCTTTTATACTTCACGTATCCCCTGGAAATGTGTATGCAATTGTCTTTCTCCTTGTGTAGATTGATATAACTATAGGTTTAGTATAACAATGAGAATAAAAATAATAAATATACCTATTAAATGTTGTATGTTGTAGCACAGTTTCCACCACTTGGAGGTCGAATTTCGGCAATCCTTCTATTTTATTCTAAACTGGACACACGGAAAAAATCAATAACGTTAACCTCTTTTTTAACTTCTTTTTACTTTTACCCCATTTTTACTCCTTTCACAATGCAATTTAGAATAAAAACTTTACACCACTTTTTAAAGATTTAACAAATACACATATGCCCAAAAACAATGGTCATCAGGAACCACAAGAAATACGAAAGGTTCTATAATTCACCCCTGAATCCAAATTCGTACCTTTAGTAGTTGATCTGTGCACAATCCTGAATTATGTTTTTAGGAGCTTGTATAGGTAACCTTTCTAAGTAAAAACCAAATCGATATAGGTCCTTATATAGGGCCTTAAGAGATATTGATAAATTCGTCAAAATACATTTTACCTCTTTCCTTCCCTTTAGGGGTGGAATTTCGAAAACTCCTTGTCTGGCTTTTCGCTACGTACTAACTAAAGGACTCTTCTTGCCAAATTTCAAGTGCCTGGTACCAAGGATTACTACGGATCTGCGTTTTTGAGTTGGTGGTTTATCTTTTACGAGTATACATATAGATTATAGTGGAATACCCGTTTCATCCCCTTGTGGGCGAAATTTCTAAAAACCTATTCTACTTCATTTTAGTCTAAAATGCACCCATATGAAAAAAAATCAATAATTTTAACCCCCTACCCGTTTTCAGTTTAGTCTCTTTTTGACTCTTTTAGGGGCAATATTTTAAAAAACCCTTAGACGCCTTTGAAAATATTTTAAAAATACATCTATATGCCAAAAAAGAATGTTCTAACTCAATAATCATAGAAGATACGAAAAACTCTTTAATTGACCCCGAATCCAGATTTGCACCTTTAAGGGTTGATTAGCGCAAAATCCTGAAATACGTTTCTAGGTATTTGCATTGACAATCTTTGGAAGTAAACACCAAGTCGCTATCTCATCGGGTCTAAGAGATATTGAGGAACTCGTAAAAACACATTTTACCCCTTTTCACCCCCGTAGGGGTAAAATTTCAAAAAATCCATTTTAACACATTTTATGGTGAAATGAAACTTACAGCGAAAAAAATTAATAATTTTTACCCCCTACCCCTTTTCAGTTTTTCCTTCTTTTGCCCCTTTAGGGTTAAAATTTTCAAAATCCCTTAAAGCCCTTTCTAAATATTTTAAAAACACATTTATATGCCGAAAACCGAATGTTCTGACTCAATAAACATAGGAGATACGAAGGGTTCTTTAATTCACCCTCAATCCAAATTTGCACCTTTAGGAGGTTTATTAGGGAAAAATCCTAAAATACGTGTCTAGGTATTTGCATTGGTAATCTTTGCAAGCAAACACCAAATAGATATCTTATGGGATGTAAGAGATATTGAGGAATTAGTGAAAACACATTTTACCCCTTTTCACCCCCATACGAGTCGAATTTCAAAAAATCCCTTCTCAGCACGACCTTACGTAACAAATTGAACCTTCCATCCAAAATTCACGTTTATAGTACCAGTGGCTTAGGCTCTGCGTTGACTAGTCAGGGTTGTGACTTTTCTTTATCTTATCTTCTTATATATAAGAATAGTCCTGACTCACTCACTCACTCATCAACGCCCAGCCCAAACCCTTGGACCTAGAAAGCTGACATTTTGCACAGAGGTTTCCTTTATGATGTATACAAGGAATAAGAAAGGATATTTAGAAATTCAACCCCTAAAGGGGTAAAATGGGGGTTCCAATTTTGTATGGAACAATAATATCAAATAGACATTTCGACTTGAAACTTCGTAGGAGTATTCCTAACAACAAATAAGCAAACACGTATTTCGTGATTTCCGAAAATCAACCCCTTAGGGGGTGAATGGGGTAAATAAGCATAAAAATCGACATGGGTGTCGTTATTGAGGTTTTTGGGACGTTGATTGGGCAAATGGCATTTGAAATTTGGCAGTCAGAATTCTCATAGAGAGTACGTATCCGCTATGAAAGGATTTTTAAAAATTCAACCCCTAAAGGGGTAAAAAAGGGGTTGGAATTTTGTAAGATCAAATTTTGGACTAAGTCATTCAAAGTTTTTAAAATTTGTCCCCTGAAGGTGAAAATAGAAGATAACGGGACGGGACTGGATGGGAAGGAAAGGGAAGGGATGGTATGGGAGAGGAGGGAAGAGAAAAGGACGGGACGGGACGGGAAGGGATGGGATGGGAGAGGAGGGAAGAGGAAAGGACGGGACGGAACGGGAAGGGACGGGATGGGACGGGATGGACGGAACTGGACGGGACGGGACTGGACGGCAAGGGAAGGGACGGGACGGGACGGGAAGGGACAAGACTAAACGGGGCAAAACAGAACGGGACGGAAAGGGAAGGGAAGGGATGGGATGAATGGGAGGAGACGGGACGGGACGGGAAGGGACGGGACGGGGCGGAACTGGACCAGACTAAACGGGACGGGAAGGAACGGGACGGGAAGGGACGGGATGGAACGGGACGGGAGAGAAAGGAAAGGAAAGGGATGGGTTGAAACGGGACGGGACGAGACGGGACGGGATGGGACGGTACGGAGACGGGGACGGAGAAAGGGATGGGGACGGGGATAGGATGGGATGACAGAAAATAATTAGTCATTATTTAATACACAAATAACGAACCTCCGGCGAACGAAGTCGCGGGAGTAGAATGAGGACCGCTGGCCCCACTCCTTTTTATTTGATTCGCGGATTCTCGGTTTAATTCGCGGTTTTAATTTTAATTCGCGGATTGACCCAATTAATTTCGTGGTTTGATCTAATTAATTTCGCGGTTTGATCTAATTAATTTTCATATGTGCTACTGATTAAATTACGCATTGCTTCCGATTAAATTACGAGCGCATGAATGGATTATCGAGATTTCCATTGTCCCTACCTACTATAAGAAATTTTTTAGATTTTTCCCATTTTTGAATTTAAACTTCCCGGGTGTCGGCCATTTTTGTTTTCTGCGTGCGCACTTTTCGCGGCTGCCCTTTTAATTTAAATTTTCGCGCGAATATTTGAATTTGAAATTTTTCAGATTTTTTTCTAAGTTCAATTTTTTGAATTTAAACTTCCCGGGGTGCCGGCCATCTTGGTTTTCTGCGTGCGCACTTCTCGCGGTTGTCGTTTTAATTTCAATTTTCGCGGAAATATTTGAATTTCAAACTGGTAGATTTTCCGTCTCCCTCATCTGGCGTTGGTTGTCTCTCTCTTGCATTCACAGAAGGGCTGTTTATATTTAAAAAAATCTCTGAACGAGCTGGATTCGAACGCTCTACGTTTGTGTTCACCAAATTAGTTGCAAGCGTTAGTGGCTCGAGACCACGGCGGTGCTGCAAATTTTAATGTGTTTATCGGAAGATACTTGCCCTGCTCTGACGTCACGAGCCCAGATTTAAAACAAACTATTTTTTCAAAAATAACGATTATAAGAATGGGAATGTGTAGCTTATTGTGTTTAAAGGTTGATACAATTTTTTAAAAATTAGATTTGTAGGTGGATTTGCTAGAAATAATTCGTCTATTTTTATAATTTGAGCGAGGCACTATCGAGATTTCCATTGTCCCTACCTACTATATAGCTGGAAATTTCCGCTCGATCGCCGAAATTTGAAAGCTATATGAATAGAAATGATTACTTTATTTTTATAATTTACCCCAACAGATCGGATGCTATCTCACACAATCTTCATTGAATTCTATAGCTTTCTCTTTTTCACTAGTAGTACCGTGATACGGATTAAATTACGCATTAGCTTCTGATTAAATTACGCGGCGGTCATTTTCAATTTTCGCGCTAATATTTGAATTTGAAATTTTTCAGATTTCTTTTCTAAGATCCCTTTTTAAAACAGGTTGAGACATGCGTTTGTGACTAACAGTGCTTTGTCCGTCAGAGGCTGCACTGCAAAACACAGGCACCAACATGATTTTGCCTCGAGAGTGGGGTGCCTCTGATATGGTGTTTTAGTACCTGTATAAAAGTGGCTGCGGGCTCTATAGCGCATCGAATTGCTTTACTCCCAGCCGTCGTGTCAACAGCACCAGTTTTACCTAAGATGGATCCTCGAAGTGTTAATAAGTGCCAAGAAAAACCAGGCCCCTACAGCAGGAGACCGGCAACAGAAAAACCAAGTAAGAAAACGCATCTTTTAAATAAAAAACAACACGGTGCACCTCCACAATTACCAGCCATGGCCGAGAGGTCACGGGGTGCTTCACCACAGCTAAACGCCACCGAGGAGGACTTAGTCGCATCCTTCGTCGATGACACTGCTATACTCTCTAACAAACTGACCCAATTCAGGCGTCTTACCAACTACAAATCCATCTCGACAAAATACAGCATTGGTGCAAACAGTGCAGCATTCAAATAAATGAGGGAAAATCAGTGAATCTTACATACACCCTAAAAAGAGGCCCTTGCCCTCCGCTGAACTTCAATACCCAACAAATCTCTCAAGCAGATAGTGCAAAGCACCTTGGTATCCACTTGAATAAAAAGCTGATCTGGAGGGCATATATGGGCAAAGCGAAAACAATTGGGGTTGAAAGTCCAGCAAAATGTATTCGCTAATAGGACGCAAGTCACAACTCTGCTTAGAATACAAATACTCCTATAGAAAACCATGCTGAAACCCATCTGGGCATTTAGTATTCAGCTATGGGGTACAGCAAAAACGTCCATCGAATTTATGAGGAGATTCCAATCAGAGCCATAGTAAACGCACCATGATTTCTCCCCAATAAAACCATGACGAGACATCGCAATCCCTTCCATTAATCAGAAAATACAAGTATTCTGTGCGCAGCACTGTGACCGTATTAATGTCCGCCCTAATATATTAGTAGAGTGCCTAACAGAAAATGTGGATGTGGTTCAACTGCGATTAAAAAGGTTCAATCCGACAGAACTACCAAATACATTCGGTCAATAGTGATGTAGAACATAATATACAACTTAATTAGTTTAAGATCTAAGCTTAATACAGGTGCTCTACCTAGATGTCTTTTACTTATTAAAATGTGTTAAATGAACTACTGAATGTCTAAATGTGACAGATTGTAGAGAATAAATTAAAAAAAATATGTACTTACGAAATAGAGTTAATTTAAAAGCTGTTTTTTCGATTGAATCATTTAACTGGCGCAGTCGGTAAGATAGTTCACTATTGTGGAAAATCTTTTTCGCGTCGTATCGGAAAAATTGAAACTTTTTCACGGTTTTGGAGTTTCAACCCCTTCAGCGTAGATCCTGAACCATTCCGTCGAGAACATCGGAAATAGCATCTCTGTGGGCACACGTATATCTACAAACCAAGTTAGCGATAAATTTCTGTTTTCTTTCCTAGACTATACGTTGAAGAACTTAGGTGAAGATAGGGCAGTGTGCAGTCTATTGTAGACAATTTAGCATTTAAGAGATTACTTTTGAATAAAACATTTGTTAGGTCATTTTGGTATTTTAAATAGCCACCTAGGCTTTAGGGCAGCGTGCCCGTATGCTAAGCCCTTTTAGTTCTTTATTTGGCTCCATCGCCTAATTTCAGAATCACGATTTCGCACATATTTAGCCCCAGAAGCAGTATTTTTCGTCGGTTGGAGCTCCCCTCTGATGGCGTTTTTCCAAATTCCGAATCTCCTAGGAGGCACGCCGTCGAGGCGTGATGCCATTGGTGCCGGCATTGGTTTGTTTCATTTTATCGCCCTGCGATTGGCTGCCAAGGTTTAGTCACGTGGGGATGCGGCCAAGGTGACCTTTGCCAACGCTTCCCTCTGGGCAGTTGTCCGCAGCCCGTTGCAGAGAACGCTCGTGTGGTGGTTGTGAGTCGGAGTTTTCGAATTGTCTTCGGCGTAGCGTGGGTGTTTTTGAGCCCAGTTCCTGCTTCCGTAAGTAAGGGGTCGTGCCCCCCCTTCATCTCGACCTACGAGGATTTGTTCCGCAGAACGAAAGTGGCCCATTTTTTTCGTCGTCCCGTTGTACGCGTCTTGACGCGTCTCCCGTCGCCATTAAGGCGGTTGTGCATTCACCCCTATAGCCGTTGTAACATCGAAGGTACCTGCCACCTACGACTGCAGCCTGTCGCCACTCAACTGTACCAGGCTCCCTCGCCGCCTACGCATTAAGGTATGTATCTTTAACCTGATTACCGCTGTGAACGCGAGTGCTAATTTAAATCTTTGCTGCCCGCTGCATAAGGCAACGGGCATATTTGGACTCATTACTGCGCTAGTGCATTCATTCAGACTTGCAGACTGTTCATGTCGCGAGTGTTAATTTAAATCTTCGCTGCCCGCTGCATAAGGCGACGCGCATATTTGTACTTATTACTGCGCTAGTGCATTCATTCAGACTTGCAGACTGTTCATGTCGCGAGTGCTAATTTAAATTTTTGCTGTCCGCTGCATAAGGCGACGCGCATCTTTGTACTCATTACTACTTATTACTGCTCGTTACTGCTCATTACTGTTCATTACTGTTCACTACTGTTCAACATCTGTCGTTAAGTTTAGAGCGCGCGTGCCAGCTGGTGCCCTTAATTATAGGTTAAGTATAGTTATAGGGCGACGCACTCTGCTGCCCCATTGTAACCCGAAGTTCAATACATGATTGGTTAGTTAAGGGAACTATTGTTTTGTTTCGACTTGTGCATGTTCTGTTACAGATAGACGCCCCCTTCATTGTACTGAATATTGTACGACGGAACAAGGAAGTTTTTGGCGTGCAGGTGGGTGAGACAGCTGCGTAGTCGCGGTCGGATTGACACCTAATTACAATCCTTGCATAAGGCAATCCCGAAATTGTTATTTGACCTTGCAACTCTTGAGTAATCCTATTGGCGGAGTATTTTGCATGCTTCGCTCCCGTCTAACCGTCCAGGCCCGGTTAGCCGGGTTAAGACAGGCTTGGTGGCGCCCTCATGATTTCGACATACCCTGTATATATTATGCCACCACGCGCTTGCCCAGAACGTATCGTGTGACTCACGCCCGACTCCCTGAGCGTCCCAGCCGTGGCCCCTTAGCCTATTTCGAACCGATTTCAGGGCAAGTGTGCCAGTTTTTCAGGACTGATTCCGTGGTGCGATGCTCACCTTGGGTGGGTGTCGTAGAGTTCTTTTAATACCGTAACAGGCTAATTTTTCACACGACCGTGAATCAGAGGCCGTAATGCTTCCGGCGCGGTTACCTTGTTGCGCTCCCGGTTACGCGACGTATTGAGAGAGGAGGGACGCGCAGATATGGATACGCGACCGCCGTACCCGTATACGTTCGAGGAGGATCTCACGGCCGTGACAACATTGATTGGCGAATTAGAGGAAAAGATTCAGGTATATTTAGCTAACCCGACTAAAGAAGTAGCGGCTACGATCGAAACGAAATTTTATCACGGAATGAACCGTCTGACGAATAGTTCAGCTACAACGGAGGAAGAGCGAGCGCTCAAACAAAAAGCGTTCGCGGAATTATCACTCATACGTTCAACCTACGAACTTAACCAAGTAAAGCTAGGGTCGTCTACGACTACGGCTGAGGAAGAAAGCGCCGTAACGCTGCCATCGACGTCCGGTGTCGCACCTACCATTACTGTCGCGACGACGACTACGACTACGACGGCGGCAACTATGTCGACTCCGAGTTTTGTTTCGCCGATGTCGCGTACGATCTCATTTAAGGCAACCCCTGTTTCGAAATGGAACATACAATTCTCAGGTGACCCGAAAGGTCTGTCGGTCAACGCTTTCATCGAGCGTGTTAACGAACTCAGAGTGGCCAGAAACCTTACCGAAGAAGAGTTGTTTATGCAGGACATCGATTTGTTTTCGGGCAACGCATTGCTATGGTATCGCGCGAATAGAGCGACCCCTAACACGTGGCAACAGTTAGTCGATTTATTGCGTCTAGAGTTTCAGCCTGCTAATTATGATGAACGGTTGTTGGACGAAATTAGACGTCGCACGCAAGGCCCTACGGAAATTATGGGCATTTATATCGCTATCATGCGCACAATGTTTTCGCGCCTGACCGAAGCGGTTCCCGAGGAGAAACAGTTGCGTATTTTGTTGCATAATATTTCACCATTATACCAAACCCAGTTGGGATTGACGGAAGTCCGGTCGATCGACGAGCTAGCGCTATACGGACGGAAGATTGAAGAACGGCGCTATGCCATTGAAACTTACGTGCCACCTTCTAGAAAGAAGTCTGACTTAGAAACAGACTTGGCATACGTCGAGGTCGCGCCTATCGCGGAAACGTGCCCAGTTGATGTTGTCGAAACGCGTGACGTTAATACTCCCGAGAGGAGGAACCGAGAACCGGCACCCAAGTCAAGCATGCGGTGTTGGAACTGTAACGAACCAGGCCATAGAGCCAGTAGGTGTCCGCGACCCCGCGGCAAGAAATTCTGTTACCGTTGCGGCAAACTTGAAGTGACCGTAAACACTTGTCCTCGTTGTCGAGCAAGAGATAGGGGACAAGGAAACGACCCCGCGAGACGCTGAACGGTCGAGCAGTGTCCTCGCGCGTGTTTAGCAATTCGACTAAATTTATGAAGGGACTTATCGAGGAGCGCGAGACCAAATTTAAGAAAAATAAAGTCATTCTCGATTACGTATTAGAAAGGTCATCTGATGACCGTCGACCGCATGTGACTGTTGAAATCATGGGTTTCGAGTTGTTAGCTTTGTTGGACTCAGGAGCGAATCGAACGATTTTAGAAGCTAAGGGTTGGGACGTGTTGCGTACTGTAGGCCTGCACATAAATAAGAAGCTGAGACCCGTTTGCTCAGTGGCAAATGGACCGACCGTAACCAGTCTAGGTACCCTGCACTTACCTATTCGTTTAAATAACACAGTGGTAGCTATCGATGTTTTAATAGTTCCGGAGGTTCCGCACACCCTGATCCTGGGGATAGACTTTTGGAAGTCAGTGGGAATAGTCCCAGACGTGTTTCGAGGGGAGTGGAAATTTTCAAAACCCGACGTAGCGGCCATTGATACTCCTACCGGCAATTTGCAGTCTATGTTCGACCTGAACTCGGATCAACAAGCCCAATTAGACACTCTCGTAAACCGACATTTTACTATCGCTAAACCCGAACTCGGCTGCGCCAAGTACGTTCAACATAAAATCACTACTAAGGCGGCACCGGTTAAACAAAGGTACTATCCGGTCTCTCCCGCAATGCAGGCGCATATCGATGTTGAGTTGGACAGTATGCTTAAATCAGGCGTTGTGGAACGTTCTCGTTCAGCCTGGTCGAGCCCGATTTTACTAGTTAAAAAGAAAGATGGAACCTATCGTTTCTGCGTTGACTTTCGTAAATTAAATAGCGTCACCGAGAAGAACGCCTACCCGATACCTTACGTGTCTTCGATTTTGGATCGCTTACGCGATGCCCGGTTCATGACGTCGCTTGATATCAAATCCGCGTACTGGCAAATTGAAATGGAAGAGAAATCTAAGGAACTAACGGCCTTCACAGTACCCGGGCGCGGTTTGTTTCAATT
This sequence comes from Agriotes lineatus, assembly GCA_940337035.1. Classification (NCBI taxonomy): domain Eukaryota; kingdom Metazoa; phylum Arthropoda; class Insecta; order Coleoptera; family Elateridae; genus Agriotes; species Agriotes lineatus. The sequence continues at coordinate 82,683 of CALNHX010005390.1, read as the reverse complement.
TACTCGAATGCCCTTTGGGCTTCATAACGCGCCAGCGACTTGGCAACGTTTCGTCGACCATGTGTTGGGTCCCGAATTGGAACCTTACGTCTTTGTCTATTTAGATGACGTGATTATTTGTACCCCGACTTTCGAAAAGCACGTCGAGATTCTAGACGAAGTATTGCAGCGACTAAACGACGCTGGTTTAACACTGGGTCGTGATAAATGTCATTTTTGCCAACCGGAATTACGATACCTGGGCTATGTCGTTAACGCCCAAGGACTTTTAGTCGACCCCGATAAAGTTTCGGCGATTCTTAACTTGCCGCGACCTAGAAACGTTTCGGAGATACGGCGAGTTGTCGGCATGGCATCGTGGTATCGGCGTTTCATACCAAATTTCTCAGCCATTATTGCTCCGCTGACGTCGTTATTGAAAAAGTTTCAGAAGTTTGAGTGGACCGAGTCATGCGAAGTCGCATTTACAACCATCAAAAATTGCCTAGTTTCGGCACCCATTTTGTCGTGTCCCGATTTTTCTCTCCCGTTTATCGTACAGACGGACGCTTCCAATGTTGGTATCGGCGCCGTGCTAACTCAGACCGTTGATGGCCAAGAACAGGTCATCTGTTACATTAGTCGGACTCTTACGAAGCCTGAGCGTAATTTTTCGGTTACGGAACGCGAATGTTTGGCCGTCCTGTGGGCCATAGAGAAGTTACGTCCGTATTTAGAAGGCACTCACTTCACAGTCATTACTGACCATCATTCACTTATCTGGCTAAATAATCTTAAGGAACCCACCGGTAGACTCGCCCGTTGGGCTGTTCGTATCCAACAATACGACTTTACGATCAAACACCGGAAGGGAAAAGACCACGTCGTTCCGGATGCGCTGTCCCGTGCTATACCCGAAATAGATGTAGTCTCAGTTGTCGATTCTGGAGAACCCGAAGCCGGCGTTCAGGCGCCGAACGACAGTCGAACTGACCGTTGGTATAGGCGCATGTGTACACGCGTCGTAGAAAGACCATTCAAGTATTCGGCGTGGAAACTATCGCGAGGGAAATTGTTTAAACATGTCAACGTAAAATACCCCGAATTGGACGAAGGCACGAGTTGGAAAGAGGTGGTTCCGAAGCCTCAACGTGCCGAGATTCTTCGCAAAAACCATGACGAACCTACCGCAGGCCATTTAGGCATTTATAAGACCTACGGCCGTATCGCTCAACAGTATTACTGGCCTAAACTTAAGGCGGATGTGACCCGTTACGTTAACCGTTGCGCGACGTGCCTAGCGCAGAAACCCGAACAAAAACGCCCGGCCGGCTTGATGTGTCGTCACCCCGTGGTGGATAAGCCGTGGCAAATGATATCTATCGACATTGTAGGGCCGTTGCCCCGTTCAAAGAAAGGCTACGTATATATTCTGTCCGTGGCTGACTACTTTACCAAATTTACCCTTTTCTTCCCGTTGCGTACCGCCACCGCGACCGCGGTGACTCAGAAAATTGAGAACGATGTTTTCTTGCTCTTTGGAGCACCTCAGTACGTCTTGGTTGACAACGGCGTACAGTTTCGCAGTAGAGAATTCCGACAGCTTACCGATACGTATAAATCACGAATTATCTTTAACGCGCATTACCATGCGCAGGCCAACCCCGTAGAACGCGTTAATCGAGTATTAAAAACTATGCTAGCGTCGTACGTGAAAGACAACCACCGGGAGTGGGATAAATATTTGTCGAAAGTCGCTTGCGCAGTGCGTACCGCAGTACACGAAGTCACCGGCATGACCCCATATTTCGCCAATTTCGGCAGAGAGATACAGTTAGAGGGGACGCGCGCCAATAACCCCGAGGAGGTAGATGTTTCGGAACAAATACGAGTAGAGAGTCGCGAAGACTTGTTACGACGGACTCCCGCGTTAAGGTCGGTATATGAAGACATAGTCAAGCGACTAGACGTGGCGTACAAAGCCTCCAAGGCGACATACGATTTGCGAAGGCGCCCGGCTCAATTTGCCGTTGGCGATACCGTCTGGCGACGAAATTACGTACTTTCCGATGCGGCAAAATATTTTAACGCCAAGTTGGCTCCAAAATTTATAGGGCCGTTTTATATCAGTCGGCAAGTTTCGCTTGCCACTTACGAGCTGTCCGACGAGACCGGTGCCCCGAAAGGCACTTGGCACGCGAAAGACCTAAAACCCAATCCCACGGACGTTTAGTCTACTAGCGCCCGTTTTCCTTAATCCCCCCCCCCTCCTTTTTTGTTGTAGGCCTTGACGGCCATACCGCCGGCTTAGAGCCGTATCTTCAGTAGTACCTGCCTTTCCCCGAGCTTCCTTGTTGCGGGAACCCCACAATGCGCCGATCCCGTGACGAGCAACGTGCCCTCTTCAGGTGGCTTGTGGGACAGGTTGCGAGGGACTTATCCCTCCCCCCCCCCCTCCCCATGTTCTTTTGTAACGGTTGGTCGGAAGTGTGCATGGAAGTAAGACGTTCTATTGACCCGATCTTGACGAGCGCTAACCGCGCGTGTTTTTTTTTATTAGATATTTTCACGGTTTCAATTTGGAACCCCAAACCCTCCTTCTCTATGCTCTATCTTTACCTTTCTTTTCCCCTTGTCATTACTATCTACCGCGTCCCGGCGACAACTACCCAACCCCGTTGTTCTCTTTCTTTTTCCACCTTCCAAAACCGCACTGTTCGGCGACCGTCATGGACCCGGTGTTAAGGTCCAGTCGGCGTTTCGTGGCCGCCGCCGCAGTGCGTGCCACACCCGTTTCGGGTCTGGTCGGTTACCTTTTTTTTTATCGTCTTGGTGGTCGATTATCGACGTGGTTTTGCGAACCGTTGTGGTGGCACTCCTATTTTGGGAGGGTCAGTCGAGCCGGATCGGCGAGACTGTCCTCAGTCTGCCTAGTCTTTGCCCGTTTGGTTCCCCGAGGGAGCCAGACACGAATCGTTTTGTGGACCCCTGGCGGAGCGCCACTCCTTTTGGGACAGCTAGTTTTCTTGTCGCCCGTTTTCCGTGGTCCGGGGAGTGTGTGCTAGCCATCAGCGAACCGCCAGGTCCTACCCAATTTTCGTATTTCCACTGGCGTATCCAGTCTTTCTTCTTCCTCTTCTCTCTTCCCTCCTGTCGTACCCTATCTGGTGGCCGGTGTGCGTAATTCCTTTGGGGGTACAGCTATCGTATCAGCGTTTCCGGTCGTTTGAGTGCTCGTGGCGTCGCAGCCAAAATGCCCCGTTGATTTTAAGAGACTTCGGGGAACTCTCTTTCAAGTAAGGGGAGTGTTAGGTCATTTTGGTATTTTAAATAGCCACCTAGGCTTTAGGGCAGCGTGCCCGTATGCTAAGCTCTTTTAGTTCTTTATTTGGCTCCATTGCCTAATTTCAGAATCACGATTTCGCACATATTTAGCCCCAGAAGCAGTATTTTTCGTCGGTTGGAGCTCCCCTCTGATGGCGTTTTTTCGAATTCCGAATCTCCTAGGAGGCACGCCGTCGAGGCGTGATGCCATTGGTGCCGGCATTGGCTTGTTTCATTTTATCGCCTTGCGATTGGCTGCCAAGGTTTAGTCACGTGGGGACGCGGCCAAGGTGACCTTTGCCAACGCTTCCCTCTGGGCAGTTGTCCGCAGCCCGTTGCAGAGAACGCTCGTGTGGTGGTTGTGAGTCGGAGTTTTCGAATTGTCTTCGGCGTAGCGTGGGTGTTTTTGAGCCCAGTTCCTGCTTCCGTAAGTAAGGGGTCGTGCCCCCTTCATCTCGACCTACGAGGATTTGTTCCGCAGAACGAAAGTGGCCCATTTTTTTCGTCGTCCCGTTGTACGCGTCATTGACGCGTCTCCCGTCGCCATTAAGGCGGTTGTGCATTCACCCCTACAGCCGTTGTAACATCGAAGGTACCTGCCACCTACGACTGCAGCCTGTCGCAACTCAACTGTACCAGGCTCCCTCGCCGCCTACGCATTAAGGTATGTGGTTTTAACCAGATTACCGCTGTGAACGCGAGTGCTAATTTAAATCTTCGCTGCCCGCTGCATAAGGCGACGCGCATATTTGGACTTATTACTGCTCTTGTGCATTCATTCAGACTTGCAGACTGTTCATGCCGCGAGTGCTAATTTAAATCTTCGCTGTCCGCCGCATAAGGCGACGCGCATATTTGTACTCATTACTACTTATTACTGCTCGTTACTGCTCATTACTGTTCATTACTGTTCACTACTGTTCAACATCTGTAGTTAAGTTTAGAGCGCGCGTGCCAGCTGGTGCCCTTAATTATAGGTTAAGTATAGATATAGGGCGACGCACTCTGCTGCCCCATTGTAACCCGAAGTTCAATATATGATTGGTTAGTTAAGGAAACTATTGTTTTGTTTCGACTTGTGCATGTTCTGTTACAGATAGACGCCCCCTTCATTGTACTGAATATTGTACGACGGAACGAGGAAGCTTTGAGCGTGCAGGTGGGTGAGACAGCTGCGTAGTCGCGGTCGGATTGACACCTAATTACAATCCTTGCATAAGGCAATCCCGAAATTGTTATTTGACCTTGCAACTCTTGAGTAATCCTATTGGCGGAGTATTTTGCATGCTTCGCTCCCGTCTAACCGTCCAGGCCCGGTTAGCCGGGTTAAGACAGGCTTGGTGGCGCCCTCATGATTTCGACATACCCTGTATACATTATGCCACCACACGCTTGCCCAGAACGTATCGTGTGACTCACGCCCGACTCCCTGAGCGTCCCAGCCGTGGCCTTTTAGCCTATTTCGAACCGATTTCAGGGCAAGTGTGCCAGTTTTTCAGGACTGATTCCGTGGTGCGATGCTCACCTTGGGTGGGTGTCGTAAAGTTCTTTTAATACCGTAACACACCTTTTCAACTTCAAATTGAAACTAATAATATAAAAAATGTCGTACATCAACAAGGTGCATGCTGACAACGTAAAGAAGCAAATTCGCGCGGTATACAATAATAATGGAGATTGAAAAGCTTTTGCACATACACTGTTCAGGGTGGAGCTTGTAATGGACTGTATGAATTTAATTTGGACAGTTGCAGGAATATCTTAGGGGTGCAGGAATTAAAAAGGGGTGCAAACCAACGGTCTCGTGCGGTCTCACACGAGATGATGTACCAAAAAAGACCTGGGGCCGTTGGTCAGCGTGACACAGTGAAACAAAGACTTCAAACTGTATGTTTATTGACTAGAATATTTTTCTATTTATACATATAAAAATACTGACTTAGCTTACAAAGTTTAATATTTGCCCTCGTTTCAGCTCGCATATACACTTGCGTATTCAATTTCATAACAAACAACTAGCAGAGTGCAGAATTGCAGGCTATTCACCAGGTCATTCGAGCACTGATTGCATTACTGCTGACGCTTTGTTAAGCATTTTCCGTATGCAATATAATATGTTTGTAAAATAGACGCCTAATTAAATTAAAAGGATTAAAATTTATGTTTGGTTCCTAAACATTCTGCCGAGCGACAAAGGGCCGGGATGGTGTGGCTGAGGCTGTCTCTCCATCTTCTTCCTCAGGTGGCAGTGGTTGTAACCTGAAGCTCGCTGACGGGTCTGCATTTGGGCGTGGCTGCGGTTTCCTGTTCTTTCTCCAGTACTTCCATAATGTCCAGATGATACAAACTGATACCAAGATACCGATTGTAGTACCAGTGTTCACCATGATGGTATGTTGATGGTGCCACAATGGATATTCCTGATGTAGCTGCAACTCGTCTTCTTCTTCTTGTAGGCGTTGAAAATGATCGGACGGTAGCAACACAGGTTCCTCCATTTGCAGTTGAGGGTGGGTGCTCGTATTCTGCAAAGTAGTGTTAATAGTTACTTGCATTGGTTTATTGAACCCAGCTACGACAGGAATAGTAGTGAATAGCTGAGTATGCAAAGTAGTCCGTTTGGTGTATATAGTACAATCTGGGGACATTTGGATTATGCCAACATCTTGAATCTTCACATCTTCTCGATTCCCGCTGCATTGTACTGCTGCTGTTGTGGGTTGATTGGGAATAAACAACCATGTATTTGCTGCGTACAGTTTCTTCCATACCAGTGTCTTAACTGTAAACTGATGGACCAAACATTTAACCTTGTTCAATCGCTGGTAGATCTCATCAATGATGCAGTTCGGATTGTCTTCAATACTTCGGACGGCTGATGGCCTGCATAGGTAAAGATGTTTCCCTATTGGCTCGATCTCCTTCAACTTGTCTTCTTGGATTTCAAAATATGTTTGTTCGTTGTAGTTGATAGCTAAGAATTCCATTGGCAAGTTCAGCGATGCGTAGGTTCCATTTCCTTTCTTTACTGGAATAGGAGTTGGTTTTATCAAGTTGCTTCTCAGTTATGTGAAAATAACTGAAGATCTCGATTGATTCATTGTTGAAGCTAGCTTCCATCTTGTGCGTTGGCGTAGTAAGAATCTCTAGGTTTGCTGGAAGATTGACCATTGCATTAGTCATTATTCTGTCAAATTGTGACGATGGAATAAATTGCATGATGTCTGCCCTTTTAAATTTTACATTTAGAAGTTGTTTGTACTTCTCACCCATCTCTTGTAAGTAGTTGGTAGCCATCTGATATGAAGTCAACACATGTATGTTTAGCTTGTTGTCGTCCGTCTTCTTGTACCAAGGTTCCATCTCATTGATTGCTAGCAACCCTTCATTGAGTTTTCTTCGAAAATTATCCAACTTCTGGGATATTCTGGCTTCAGTCTCATTTAGAGTTGCTGCAGTTGACAACATGATCTTCGTCTGACGATTAGATGAATGTATTAATTCTAGTTGATTTTTCTCCAATGATTCGATGTCATGGTAGACTTCATCGTTGACTCCAAACACTGAGGTTAGTAGTTGCCCTAATAATCCTCGCTTGGTTCTGACATCTTGACTATAAATGCTTCTCATATTCCAGATGATCTGTCTTTGCTGCTCTCTCAGGTGATGATTTAATTCTTTGCAATGGGATTCTGCAGATAATACCAGTGCCTTGTCGCATAAGGTATTCATTTGTTGGATTGTCTTGTTTATATCTTCTTCATCTACTTGGATGCTGGAGATGTTCACTGCTACTTCGATCCTGAAGTTTCCCCTCGAGAGTTTTGCGTGGCCAAGTTCTTCAATGAATAGGCCAGGTGACGGATACTTTACTGTATACGATCCCTTGGTTGCCGAAATTATGGTGCATAACGTAAGTAAGAGTGTTATAGTTTTTGTTCCTGTTGACACTCCACTACCCCTGCTTTGCTTTCTACTTCCTTCCTCTTCCTCCTGTCTTGGTAACGGAACGAGCTTGGTAATAGGACGCTTGAGAATTGTGTCTCCTTTGTCTTAACGGTTGCAACTCTGACAATGCCATCTGTACCTGGATGCACTTCTGTCACTCTTGCTAAAGGCCATCGATTGGGAGGACTGTTGTCATCCTTCTGTAACACTAGATCTCCCACTTGCAAATTCTCTTCCTTCGAAGTCCATTTCGTTCTGCGTTGTAACCCAGTTAGGTATTCCTTAGACCATATTTTCCAAAAGTCGTTTTTCAACTTTTGAAGTAGTTTCCATCTTGTCAGTGACAAAGGATTAGTCGTAACCATTGCGGCCCGTTCCACCACAATAGATGATGCTGTAGTTTGCAAGGAGTGAGCCCTCGGGATACAGCGTCTGCTGGATTGTCCTCTGAGCGCACATGATGCCAATTTCCGCTGGTGGTTACTTCCAATATTTCTGTTACCCTGTTTGCAACAAATGTTTTCCATTTCTCCGGACCTGCTCTTATCCAGGATAAGGTTATCATGGAATCTGACCACGCGAAGATGGAGATGCTGGGATGTCCAGTGCACTAATAGCTTCCTTCAACATTTTTGCTGCTAACGATGCAGCACATAACTCCAGCCTTGGCAACGTTTTCTTCATCTTTATAGGTGCAACCTTTGACTTGGCTGTCAACAGACTTACTTGAATGCGTCCGTCTTGAGACATTACCCTGCTATAAATTACAGCACCGTAAAGCTTTTTCCGACGCATCACAGAATGCATGCAGCTCCATTTCCCGGATGCTGCTGTGGTACCCTAACCATCTTGGAATGGATATGCCTTCAACCAATGGTAACTCTTCTTGAACTGCTTCCACTCGTTCATTATTTCTGTGGCACTGGTTGATCCCATGATTGCTGTTGTAACCAAAGTTGTTGAATTATTAATTTGGCTTTTATTACAATTGGCGCTAACCATCCTAATGGGTCAAACAAGCGGGATATTTCTGACAAGATTACCCTCTTTGTAGGATTTGCATCAGCTCGAAGACTGACTCGAAACTTAAATTCGTCTGCCTTTGGACTCCAGTGTACTCCCAAGGTTTTTCTTGTTTCTCCTTCGTCGATCTCGAGTAAATTCTTGTCCTGTAAATTATCTGGCAATTCTTCAACAAGAGCAGGGCTGTTGCTTGCCCATTTTCTGAGGGTAAACCCTCCCTTTTTTAACATATTGATTAGACTTACTTGGAGATGCCTTGCTTTTTCTACGGAGTCAGTTCCCGACATTAAATCATCCACGTAGAAGTCCTTGGTTGCTACTTCTGCAGCCATTGGGTATATTTGTCTTTCATCCTCGGCTAGCTGCAAAAGGGTACGGATTGCAGGTATGGTGCTGCTGTTGTTCCATAAGTTACAGTGGTGAGTTTAAATTCTTGAATAGGTTTGTCTGGAGAAAACCGCCATACTATCCTTTGGAGGTCCTGATCTTCTTCGGCTATCTTAATCTGACGATACATCTTTTCAATATCTGCCGAAAAAACAAATTTGTGTTTTCTCCACCTCAGCAGGATATGCTTCAAATCTTGTTGTAGTCTTGGTCCAGCAGTCATTAGCTGGTTTAAGCTAAGTCCAGTAGTGGTTTTTGAGGAAGCATCATAGACTACCCTTAATTTCGTGGTTGTGCTGTCTTCCTTTACTACTGCTTGATGAGGGATGAAGTAGGTTTTTCGTATATTGGCTCCTGGTTGAACTCGTTTCATATGTCCTAGTTCTAAGTATTCCTTCATAAAGGTTTTGTATTCTTTACCTAGAACTTTATCTTCTTCTAACTGTTTCTCCAGTTGAATGAACCGTGCGATTGCCTTTTTTCTCGAATCCCCAAGCTTTTCTATTGGTTCCTTGAACGGAATTTTCACTGTATATGTACCATCAGCATTTCTCTGGTGGTTGCAGTTGTAGAATTCTTCGCATTCCTTGTCTACGTTGGACATCATCTTTTCTGGTACAACTTCTTCAATCTCCCAAAATTTTGTGAGTTGTTCATCTTCTGCAGCACATGCGACCATGCTAAGAATTTTCCTTTCTTCTGATGGTGCTGTTGCATTCCCCGTGATGATCCATCCAAGTTCCGTGTTTTGCGCTAACAGGCCTCCGTTGAATTTTCGTACTCCTTCCAAAATGATTTCCTTGTAGATGTCTGCTCCTAGGATAACGTCTATTGGTCCAGGTTTCTGAAATAGTGGGTCAGCCAACACCATATTCTTACAGTCCTGAAGTTGATAGTTTTCGACTGGTTTTTCTGGAAGTGATTTGGTTAGCTGTGGCAGTATCAGCATCTCACATGTGGTTGTGTAGTTGCTTGGAAATCGTGGACGTAGGTTTACAGTTAATCGTCCTCGGGCTGTACCTGCTCCTTTCTTGCCTAATCCAGAAATGTGCACTCTCACCTTTTCTTCTGGTAGACCCAGCGTTTGAGCTGCATCTCCTGTGATGAATGATGCCTGTGAACCGGAGTCTATCAGGGCTCTGAGATACTCCAAACTCCCTGAGGATGACTGGACCTTAATTAGGGCAGTTGCAAGCAAAACGTTGCGATGCTGTCTTCCTACTAGGCTTGCAACAATGTTTTCGTTCTTATTGGTTACTGTCGCACTGGAAATTGCCGTTGTGGTCTTGGGAGGCTGTTGTTTGCTAAAATCTTCGTGCAAAAGCCAATGATGTCTTTTATTACATACCTTGCATTTCCCTGGGCAAAAGTGTCTGGAGTTATATTTTCCTGTAGGCTTGAAGCAGTTTGAACATAATTTTTTATTCTTTATGAAGTCCCAACGTGCGGATATATTTAGATTGCTAAATTTTGGGCAGGATTTAATGCTGTGTGATCCTCCGCAGTGGAAGCACGATATGTCAGCAGTGTGGTACGTCTTCACTGCCCACCGATCCTGGTGAGTTTCCCATGGTTTCCCACTTCCTTGTTTTCTGGGTTCGAGTTTGTTCCGTCTTTGTACAGCTTCCAGCGACTGAAATCGTGTTTCTAAGAAATTCAGTAGCTGCTCGAATTTTTGCACTTCTCTTGGTGCCGTAAGTGACTGCTCATACAGTCTGTTGGTTTCCTTGTCCAACTTCCGTGTCACTATATGACACATGATAGGCCCCCATGTGGCCGTTTCAATTCCTAAGTTCTCAATTGCTCTTAGGCATTCTGCAGTCGTGTCATGGAGTTTCTTGATCCCTTCTGCAGATTCGTTCGACAGGTTGCCTGGTTGAATATGTCATCCAAATACTTCGCAAGTAGCAGCCTGGTGTTGTCGTATCTGTTCCTTATAATGAACCATGCAGACTCGTAATTGGCTTCAGTTGCCTCCAGGTGTTGCACTAACTTGCTGGCTTCCCCTCGTAACTGTGACTTTAAGTAATGCATTTTTCCGCCTTACTTAGTCGTGAATTTTCATGAACAATTCTTCGGAAAATGTCAGGAAAGCTAGGCCATGCTTCGTAGGTCCCTTCAAAAAATGGAATTTTAAGAGTAGGCAACACTATATTCGCATGGCTGTGTTCCTTGACACTTTGAACATCTTCATCCTGGATGCGCTGGAACAGGAGCATAATTATTTCGTTGACCATCTTCTTGGTCTCGTGGAACTCCTTGTCGTCGTAGCTACCGTGGGATAATATCTCCTCGTTTAGAGCTCTGATGTCATCCCAATCATCCTTGATGTTCTTAATGTTGTATTCGTAATACATTTTACTGCATTCCTCATTCAACCTATTCCAGACTTCCTGAATGTCGCTTTGGAGTGAATTCACCTTGATCTGTAGCCTTCTTATTCGAAACTGTCCCTCCTTGTCAGCACGTGCGGTCGTATCTTCTTTTGGTCCAGCTGGCTGCTGTGAACTTTCACCTAGTGTGGCTAGATTTTCTTCGCACTTGTCGAGCAGGGCAACCCCTTCATTGTAAACGTCTTTGGTTTGCTGAAAAAAATTGTTTTTAAAATAAGGGTGTTCTTCCTCGACTTCCTTCACCAGGTCTGAATGGTTGGCCTCAAATTCTTCCCAAAGTTGTTTTAGGGTGGATCTGCGAGCGGTGATATATGCTGCATTTTTTCTTGATGGGCCATCCTTCCTCACGTTGATAATCTGCCTGCGAATGGATTCTGCTAAATCTTCTTGGGTTGTGAAAATCTCCCGTCGCTGCGCCATCGTAACGGTCTTGTTCGATGAGGGCTGGTACGTTTTAAGGGATCACTGGACCAAATGCTAGGGGCAGGAACGTTGAAAGGCTCGAAATATCAAATACTAGGGGCAGGAACGTTTTAATGGCTTGAAGGACCAAAATGTTCAGGGTGGAGCTTGTAATGGACTGTATGAATTTAATTTGGACAGTTGCAGGAATATCTTAGGGGTGCAGGAATTAAAAAGGGGTGCAAACCAACGGTCTCGTGCGGTCTCACACGAGATGATGTACCAAAAAAGACCTGGGGCCGTTGGTCAGCGTGACACAGTGAAACAAAGACTTCAAACTGTATGTTTATTGACTAGAATATTTTTCTATTTATACATATAAAAATACTGACTTAGCTTACAAAGTTTAATATTTGCCCTCGTTTCAGCTCGCATATGCACTTGCGTATTCAATTTCATAACAAACAACTAGCAGAGTGCAGAATTGCAGGCTATTCACCAGGTCATTCGAGCACTGATTGCATTACTGCTGACGCTTTGTTAAGCATTTTCCGTATGCAATATAATATGTTTGTGAAATAGACGCCTAATTAAATTAAAAGGATTAAAATTTATGTTTGGTTCCTAAACATACACTGAATGCCAAGAAATCGACCGCCTATCGATGGATGAAACACCAACAAGAGGGAGAAGAGAAAAAACATAATTTTATTTTAATTATCAGTTTTAATTTAAAGTTGTTTAGGGCCAATTTGAAATTGATTAGTCCCAATTTGAAGTTAAAAAGGTACAGTATCAAATAAAATTAGATAAAAATAAAACGAATACTCAAAAATTTTGTACCTAATTGTATGAAATTTCCAAATATTTCTCCTTGTTGCTGAATACGATTGAACCTAGAAAGAATCTAAATTAGCAGTTTTGTGTTTTAACTACGTATTAAAGGGTTGCAATCGAAATAAAATCCTATTATTTAAGAAGAAGGCAAATAGCAAAGACATGATACGCCCCCACCGCGCGCGAAATTGGAGGCTATTATGGCCTTTCAACCCAAAAAGGTTATAGCCTCATCCTTAGCGATGTTATAAATCACTTTAACGTGGTGAATTAGTCCTCATATCTTCCAATGTCTACAATCTTTGGTGTGTTTTGGCTGCCTCCGCTACTTTTCTCCATTCTTTTCTATTATTGCATGTTTCTCTCCAATTTTCTATTTCCATAAGTCTTAGGTCTCCGAGTACTCCTTCCACCAGCTCCTTTTTGGTCTTCCTCTACCTATATCGTCTCTGATCAGGCTTCCACTCCGTTATTTTCTTAATAGTCCTTGTGGCTATTATATGAAATGTATTTTATTTCCATTGATCTACCTAACGGTTAAGTTAATTTTAGACATTATTACAAAATTAGTGCAATCTGGAGAAATAAATTCAAAACCCGGAGCCCGGAGACGAGGTGTAGAAACCCTGAGAGGTGGTCACCCTAATTGCTGTCCACGTACTTTATTTTAAAAAATTTATATTGAATTTTAGTCTGAATACTAATTAGAAATATACGGAGGCAAAGTCAATTTGTAAATAATTTTAAAATTAAATATCCACCTATGGCCTTTAATTTGTATAAAAAAACTTGCTTTCAAACATGAATAAAATATTTTACAAAATAAGCTCAGTACGTGGAATAGCTCTTTACATTACGAGCTCGGTAGATCGTATTTTACAGCGTGAAGTTCTGGTTTTTGAAGCAGCATGTAATGCAGAGTGCTTTAATGAAAGCGAGCCCCGCAAAATGCGTAACATATGAGTACTATATTAAATTTTTTTGGCTGACGTTTTCTATAACTTAGAGATTTTGCTTACGAATATCACAACCACCGTTGTCATCAAGCAAGCTGCCTTCAGTATTGGCCCTGCATCAAAATGCTTTAAAACATCAAAAGTCAAAGCCATAAATATCTGTAAAGTGCAAAGTGTCATAATTTTCTTGAACAAGGAATTACATAACTGGCGCTTCTACAACCATTATTACTACAAAAGAACTTTTGCTTGAAGTCTCTGAAAGCTAAAAATAGTAGTTACTGTGGACGTCAACTGTCTATGAATGTATAGTTTAAATGTCAGGCCAAAGAAATACTTGTTGCAAGTGGCCACATAGTCTTACGACTGTTGAATGATAAATGATTTCAATTTTACTGGCAAAATATCTCAACCTTTTATTTTAGTGTTTTTGGTCATCACAAGATATTGAAACACACTATAGATGTGAATAGCTGCTACCGATTTCACAGAGGGCTAATATAAGAGGTAAGGTGTCTAAATAAACCACACAAAATTTTTGATACAAAAATATATATATTGTGAAAATAAAATGTACCTACACTTCTCCCAAGACTATTAATTAGTTATATTACCTGCCATATTTACAAGAATGTGACTACCGAATTATAAGAACTGACAATCAATACATATTTAATATAACTTAAGTTACTATAAGAGTACTAATTTACTTATTTAGAATACTTTTCTGTGCACATACAAAACTATTCATAAATAATAGGATTATTTGCTAAGCGAGATATTGCGTTACTTATAGTTTTAAATTTGCAAATCATAAAATTTTCTTCCATATCAATACCTCATACGAGGGTACCACTTATTGTTTCTGCAAGCAACAAAATGGAAATAGAATTACAAGAAATAATTTTCGAAGATGGTTTCAACCGCTTCTTTTGCATTCAAATATCGCAAATCACACATTTTATCCTTTAATCTAGGGAAGAGGAAGAAATCACAAGGTACAAGCTCTGGACCGTCTAGTGGGTGCTTCAGTAATTCCACCTTTAATGCCCTTAAATAGCCCTGATGATTACTTCAAGGCCGATATTACTGCACTTTTTCAAACCACTTTGGCAGATAAATTGTTGTGTTCTAATCAGCAGTTACCGTTTTCCTATCTTCTAATGCAACATTTGCAATAGGGCCGGCATTTGAGAAAAAGGCATTCATTTTTTTGCCAACACTTCGAACCCACTTTACTTTGACAGGTTTCGAGTCTGTTCGAAAGACCCATCGAGTCAATTGTCATTTCGTTTCAGGTTCAAATGTGTATATCCACGTCACCTGTCACAATATTGTACACTGCTTTAAATTTGCCTTCATTGTATTTTTTAGTGTTTTCTTGTACAATTTCACATTATTTGCTTTTGAGCATTGTTTAAATTATGAGGTATCCAACGACAACAAACTTCCTTGACTTTCAGAAAATTTTATTACTAGCAGTCATTCCAGTGGCCAAAGCCCTGTCTAATTCTACAGGTGATTTGATTGCCTTCTTCAAATAAATTATCAACAACAGCTATGTGTTCATCTGTAACTGCAGAAATTGGAAGACCTTCCTGTAATTCATCACTGGGGGAAACTCAAACAAACTTGAATTCATTATAAACTAACCTAACACAAGGTGCTCCATTACCAAAACCAGTTCGAAGCCTTTCAACACATTGTTTTGGCGAGACTGAACGTTTCAAGTCGTAGATAAATCATGACTCAAAAACTTTCTTTTCTTAAATGCATTTTCTTAGCACGTACAAACTTTAACACTAGGAAGAAAATTATTAATAACAGATAATAAAATCTAACAAGAACTGTTACAGTACATGAGTAATTATGTATTTTTGTTTAGCGATACGTTTATTTTCATAGATAGTTTGAATATGTTTGTTACTGTTAATTCGTCATCAGCTTTGCTGTCAACATCCTCACTTCAAGGGCATCAGCCCCTCCTCTTTGAGGAGGTTTTTAAGAATTAGGATGCTAAGGTTGCCAAAGCCAAATTGGGGATCGTAGTGAAGGCGGTTGGGGTTATTGGGGTTTGAATCAAAGTTTTCTTGTCCAGAACCAGAGGATCATACCTCTGAATCACCGCCACTGCTTATGCTAGTTTGCAGCAATTATCAGTGCTACCTTCATATGTGTAGATAAATGATTTGTCGGTATTAATTTGTATCCACAAACACAGCACCTTTTCCCATACACAGTGACAGGACATTTTAAGTTTAGCAAATTGAGCAAAATAGACGTTAATTTTATATTTTAATTAGAATTTATTATATTTAAAACCACAGCGACGTTAAAAAATTGATGACTAAGTTTCTCCATTAAGTGTATCATTGAGAATAACTAATTACCAAAATTCCAAGAAATCAGCAATTTATAACAGTAGCACTTACAAAAAATTAACACTTACAATGCCTGAAGCCTCATAAAGATTAAGTTTAGAATATGTATTTATCAGACGTTTTTGACTTAAAAAACCTCCCCAACATATTCTCAAGCTATAGCCATTGCATGGCGAGACACCCTGTATGAGACCTCTTATGTAAGAGAAAACGATCTCTTGCTGTTGCTTGCATTGAATCAGAACAAAGTAAAACTTTTTCATGTATGAGTTCTCATATGTTTAACTACCTGACTTTTAGTTGCTGCTCTGTATGCAGAAACGGAACAAACATATGGCTTCTCTTCTGTATGAGTCCTCATATGCGAAACTAAATTACTTTTATGTGTTGCTCTGTATTCACAGATAGAGCAAATATAAGGCTTCTCTCCTGTATGCGTCTTTCTATGCCTAACTAAATTATTTTTTTGTGTTGCTCTGAATCCACAAACAGAACAATTATAAGGCTTCTCTCCTGTATGAGTCCTCACATGTGTATCTAATTGACGTTTAGTTGCTGCTCTGTATTCACAAACAGAGCAACTATAAGGCTTCTCTCCTGTATGAGTCCTCATATGTTTAACTAAATCACTTTTATTTGATGTTCTGTGTTCACAAATGGAGCAAATATGAGGCTTCTCTCCTGTATGAGTCCTCATATGCTGAACCAAATCACTTTTCTTTAATGTTCTGTGTTCACAAACGGAGCAAATATAAGGCTTCTCTCCTGTATGAGTCCTCATATGATTAACCAAACCACTTTTCGTTGATGTTCTGTGTTCACAAACAGAGCAAATATAAGGCTTCTCTCCTGTATGAGTCCTCATATGTTCAACTAAACTACTTTTATCTGCTGTTCTGTGCTTACAAACAGAACAATTATAAGGCTTCTCTCCTGTATGAGTCCTCATATGTTTAACTAAATTACATTTATTTGATGTTCTGTGTTCACAAATAGAGCAAATATAAGGCTTCTCTCCTGTATGAGTCCTCATATGTCTAACTAAATGACTTTTATTTGATGTTCTGTGTTCACAAACACAGCAAATATAAGGCTTCTCTCCTGTATGAGTCCTCATATGTTCAACTAAATTACATCTATTTGATGTTCTGTGTTCACAAATGGAGCAAATATAAGGTTTCTCTCCTGTATGAGTCCTCATATGATTGACCAAAACACTTTTCGTTGATGTTCTGTGTTCACAAACGGAGCAAATATAAGTCTTCTCTCCTGTATGAGTCCTCATATGATTAACCAAACCACTTTTCGTTGATGCTCTGTGTTCACAAACAGAGCAAATATAAGGCTTCTCTCCTGTATGAGTCCTCATATGTTCAACTAAACAACTTTTATCTGCTGTTCTGTGTTCACAAATGGAGCAATTATAAGGTTTCTCTCCTGTATGAGTCCTCATATGTCTAACTAAGTGACTTTTATTTGATGTTCTGTGTTCACAAACGTAGCAAATAAAAGGCTTCTCTCCTGTATGAGTCCTCATATGTCTAACTAAATGACTTTTATTTGATGTTCTGTGTTCACAAACGTAACAAATAAAAGGCTTCTCTCCTGTATGAGTCCTCATATGTATAACCAAACCACTTTTCGTTGATGTTCTGTGTTCACAAACGTAGCAAATAAAAGGCTTCTCTCCTGTATGAGTCCTCATATGTTCAACTAAACTACTTTTCTTTGATGTTCTTTGTTCACAAACGGAGCAAATATAAGGCTTTTCTCCTGTGTGAGTCCTCATATGTTTAACCAAATCACTTTTCGTCGATGTTCTGTGTTCACAAACAGAGCAAATATAAGGCTTCTCTCCTGTATGAGTTCTCATATGTTTAACGAAATTACTTTTATTTGATGTTCTGTGTTCACAAATGGAGCAAACATGATGTTTGTCTCCTGTATGAGTCCTCATATGTTTAACCAAATCACATTTTTTGGATGTTCTGTGTTCACAAACAGAGCAAATATAAGGCTTCTCTCCTGTATGAGTCCTCATACGTTCAACTAAATTAGTATTTTCCATGTTTTCTTGTTTGATGTGTAGCTCCTTATCAACATTTGCATTGTCATTCACGTTTTGCGATATCCAAGATGCAGTTCCTGTAGAACTACAACATTTACTATCCATAGTTTCTTGTTTAATATTCATTTTGTTTGTTTAAACATCAAAGTTCCTTTCAATGATATATAACCAACGAAATGTAGATATCTGCACACCTGCAACAAAGGAAGATTGTCATTAACGTATTATGAATTTAGCAATATAGAGGCATTGGACAAAATTTTTAAATTTTAATTGTAAATTTTAACAGCTTTTTTTCATATTTTGTTAATGTGCTGAACAACGAAATTCTAGTTAGAAATATACAAACAAATCAAAATTTGCCAGAAAGGTTATCTTCAATTTTATAATTAGATTTATGCAACATTTTAACATTTTTAACGTAAGTCAAACTTTGTTTATGTTTATTTTTATATAATCTAGCAACATCACTTAATTTTTGAGTAGGTACATTGTTTTTTGAATGGTGCTCAATATTCAGATATAGAGTGATTCATAAATAATTCAACGAATCCTTTTCGAAAATTAAGGAAGGCTATTTATAAAATCTTTCCTAAAACGTTTCTTTTGGAGTTACACCCCTCTAATGGGGAACGTTAAAATTAAGTGTCCATTTTATTTCTCAAACTTGGAGAAATGTAGGAGAATATATAGTAATATTTTCGATCATCCACTATTTTCACAAGGGGCTGAAAGTTGTCACCCCTGTTGGTTGTTTTTTCAGAACTTTTTGAAGGGTTGAAATTTTGCAATGAATTTTTTTAAAGCCCGATTTATTTGGAAACTTTCTACCCTTTAGTTTTTACCACAAAACCTAGTTTTTGAGCAAAAATAGAATAAGTGATCACGCATACAGTGAACCCCACAAATGTAATTCCAGCTAGCCTGGAATAGCAGAGTGATAGACTTGAAATTCGTTTTAAGAACAGAAATAGAATATTTATTAAGGGTAATTATCAATGAGAAATGTGAATTCATTGAAGAACTAAAACAAAGCAACCAGCAGAAATTTATGTATTCCAAAATGGACTTGATGCCATCAAATGTATTATACAGTGCTTTCGTAAAGTGGTGAATAAATTCGTTAAAAGTTCAAGGAATAACTTTTGGAAAAAACGCTCAGACCCGTCAATTTTTATTTTTATTTGAGCATTTTTTGAAATAAAATGCATACATACAGGGTGCCCCGTGTATGAGGTATGGCGTTATCAATGTTTTTTTTTTAAATGGAAACCCCCTTTTTTTACTACGGAATCTGAAAGAACGCATCATTTTACTTACGTTAAGCTGATTTTTGAGTATAGATCAGATGATCAAAAATTAAGAAAACATTTTAAAATTCCGAAATACTAAGTTTAGTAATTTCTAAAACAACTAAATTAAATGTACAAATTGTGCGCCGTTGTCTGCCTGACAGTAACTAAGACGACCGATATGTTTTTGTTGATTGCTGTCATTGATAAAAGCGTAAAATCACACTTCTTAAAATCAAATTTAGTATTTTGCAAATGTTTTTCTTAATTTTTGGTAATGTGACCTATACCCAAAAATTACCTTAGCGTAAGTAAAAAGATGCGTTCTTTTAGATTCCGTAATAAAAAAAGGGGGTTTCCATTTAAAAAAAAACATCGATAACGCCATACCTCATACACGGGGCACCCTGTATGTATGCATTTTATTTCAAAAAATGCTCAAATAAAAATAAAAATCGACGGGTCCTAGCGTTTTTTCCAAAAGTTATTCCTTGAACTTTTAACGAATTTATTCACTACTTTACGAAAGCACTCTATATCAATGATATATGCAAAGATATCAAGTCAAATATTTTAATCTATGCAGATGATGTTAAACTATAGGTAACTCATTCGCGGACTGTGTCAATCTATAATCCGATCTAGATATTCTTGGCAACTGGTGTATTCTAAATAAGCTGAATCTAAACATTAATCAATGTAAAGTTGTTACATACACTCGGGAGGTCTCTTCAATAAGCTTTCCATAAACCATTGATCTGAAAATCCTAACACGATGTGAACTTACCAAAGATTTAGGCATATTATTTGATAGTGAGCCGACCTTTAACAATCATATTGGCAAAATTGTCTACTCAGCCTACAAAATGTTCGGATTTATCAATCGTAACTGCAAACAGTTTAAAAACACTACAACTATTAAAACATTGTAGTCTGGTACGTTCTAAGCGTGAATATGGTTTCCTTGTTTATAATCCATTTTATGACTGTTACAAGACTAATTGAATCTGCTCAAAGAAAGTTTTTAAAATATATATGGTTCATAACAATAAATCCATCTTTCGTCACCGGTAACGATGTCATACACATGTTTTGACTGACCACTTGCAAACCTCTTCAACATTTTCTTGTACCAATCCACACGTGGTAGTTTTTGAGCTTCATTCCAATTATGTGGCACCCAACGCGTACATAGCTTTCTGGCACTCAAAGGTTGGTGAAGAATTGTGTTGATTGCAGTCTCCGAGATGCTTAAGGATGCCTCAATTTCAGCATAGGCGATTGGCCGGTCTTGCCGCCACGAGGCGGCGTACAGCGTTAACATTTTCATCAGTAACCGCAAACTTTGGACGACCTTCACGAACTTCATCATTAAGATCATTTCGGCCACCGCGGAATTCCGCAAACCACTCGTAGACGGTGCGGTCTTATGGTGCTTCATCCGCAAAAGCATTGCGAAGTCGTTCGATGCACTGTTTTGGAGTGAGGAAAGATTTAAAATCGTGAAAAATTATCGCGCAATAATCTCTTCGACTTAGTTCCATTTTTCATACAACTCACAACAGTTAAAAGCTTATCACATACGAACCGTGAACAATTTTCTCAATCTGTCAACTTCAGTTGTCTACTGAAATGTTGTTTCATGGCACTGTTATTAGGGTATTGTATTGTAAACCTTGATTGCTTTGGCTCTGCAAAAACCTTTAAATTAATTTCAAAAGTATTCTTTTCCATTATAGCAACAAAGAGTTGACAGTTTAGTGTTAAAGTGAGAAGTTACAATGGCTTCAAATTGTTTGAGATACTCTAAAACCTCACTTTTGTGCTTCAGCAGATAAATCATAGTAAAGTGTGTATCATCATCAATAAATGTTACAAAATATCTATTATTGTCATGCGCTAATGGTGTAATTGGTCCACACTAGTTCTAAAGGTCTTTTTCTTTGGCGATTCGAATGTTTTGCAAATGGCAACCTAGCTATTTTACTTTCACAGCAAACACTACAAATATTCACTTTTAATAACATGAGTAGTCAAGTTATGTCGAATATTTTTGCTGTGGTATCAAGAATGTCCATTGCGCTTAGGTTTGATTAGGACGAGTACGCTAGCAGGAGTCCTCATCCTAAGCACAATCGACATGAGTAGTCATACCACCGCAAAAATATCCTACTTAACTTTGACTAAGAATGGCATACGAGGGACTATGCAATGAACCAAATTAGTTTTCAGTAAATCTAGCAACAAACTACGCAATTTCTATAGTAACAGAAAACTAATGTTGACTTTTTCTAATGAAAAACAAATTTTTTTAAATATTCACTTGACAACCTTCCAGGAAGAAATATTTGCTGATATTTTTTTGATGCGTCAAGAAACGTCAAATTCTGGATATTCATTGGTCACTTTTTGACAGATCGCAAGTGAATTGAATAGTCTCAACAGTTTCATTACAGTTTTCAAAGTTTATTCCTAACGCTACATTGTTTAGTAATTGCAAATGTTTATAACTTAAATGTCTGAGGCGCTGATGCCAAGTTTCAGTACTACATTAGTTTTACATACATTTGCTTCAGCTTGTAACATGTTGAACTCAATTTCATACAAATTTTCGATTTTCCTACCGTAGGCCAATGGCACTGAATCTTTTTCTATTACAGCTTTATTGTTTTCAAAAACTACTTTCAAACCTTTTTGCACTATTTTATGTACAGATAACAAATTGTGCCTTAGTTTTGCTACATATAAAATATCTAATTGCAACAAAGACGTTACTTACTCTAACATGCTTTTTTCCTATTTTAGTTGCGTACAACGCTTCGTTTTCTTTCGTAACACATACCTTAATTGCAGGTTCTAATTCACGCACTTCCACAAGATGTTCCAAGGAGTTTACTAAATGGTCAGTTGCTCCTGAGTCAATGTACCTGTTCAGACCTCCACAGGTTAGTTTTTTGTAAAAGCGAGGGTCGCGTTGAGATAAGGAAATGTCATGATACTCATGTGAACTGCCTGCCTATAAAATCGAAGCCAGCACTGGAAGAGACGCGCGAAACAATTTTTGTCCATAAGCATTTGCCGGATCGATCGCGTGTCCCCTGAAAATCAGCGCAGTTGTGTCGTGATTGAACTGTGAATTTTGTGCATCCATAAACTGTTACTGCTAAATCAAAATTAGGTGCGGAAGTTTGTTGCAGCTATCGAGAACAAGCGGCTGGATGAACGAGAAAAATCCATAAGAAAGGTAGGTGGCAATACATTTTCCTAATTGTCGTTCGCGCAAACCCTCGCTAAAAATCCCGTAACTTTCGATTAAGTAAAAAATTACAGTCCACTGCTGCTATCGTAATCAGTACCATTTCATCCTGTTTCATCTTTACAATATTGGCCGTTACTTCCGCTGTGTACGACTGTGGTGTTATCATGAACGCAACGTGCTCTTCTGTTTCGGAGGATTCCTTTGTTCTTGAATCAGTTTGATTGGCTTGCTTCTTTGCTCTGCAGTCCCGTCTCATGTGGCCTGATTTTCCACATTTAAATTGAAATTTTGCACCATCACTGTGTCGTGCTGCTGCTCCTTGAACATGCTTCCTTGTTTGATAAGTATTTCTCGAGTTACTTGTAAATGCTGCATTGAGATCTTCTGTGCCCATGTATTGTTGATTGTTTTTCTTTGCTTCATGGTCAAGCAATTTTCCTTTTACAAATTCCAAGATTAACTTACTTGGTTCCAATGTTTCCAACACTGTTACAATTATATCACAGCTTTTCGGTAACGTGAGCAGAAGATGGTATACCAAATCAGTTTTGTTCCTGCAGACCTAAGTTCGCGTACAATGACTCGTTTTCTTTGAGTTTCAGTGGTAACAGTTTCCTACGTAAGTAAAGTTGGCTTGCTACGCCTTTTGTTTGAAACACCGCTTCCAAAGATGTCCACATCTGGTAAGCTGTAGCATTGTCTGATATGCTGCAATTGAGAATTTGCAATACTTTGTATAAACAAGGAATTACACTGTTTGTCTAGTTTTCTGAAGTTAACGTCAGGCTCTGTACATTGTCGCTCAATGCAATTTTCACTTCCTGTTGATCCAGTATTATCTCCATGCGGAATTTCCAATTATCGAATCCAGTGCCGTTGAATTGTGGAATTCCAAACTTTTCTAAAACATGTGCCATTTTTATATGTTAGGTCGTTCTGCTTTTTTCCTTTTGGGGTTCCTCGTCACTGTCTTAATTTCTTTGGTAGCTTGGGCCCACAACCTGTTGAATTCGCTGTGTTTTAAAACAATAACGAGTGCTGTTGTTTCTAAAGAACTTTTATTTCCAAACGTGTATATGAACACAACTTTACTTAATACAAAATCAATACAGTTACTTTTGTTTTGTACCAACCTAAATTAGTATAACCAACAATAAACTTCGTTTATTTAGCACTAGCTGATAAGATTACAAAAATATAAACTTTATCTTCAATTTACAATAGAAAATACGTTACAATAATTTTAAAATACAAAATAAAAACTTCCTGAAAAAATTGACTGCAACAGGAGATAACAAAGTTGTTCTAGCTTCAAATCAGGCCAGAAAATATTTTATAATAAATGCACGTAACGTTGCCTAACCATCAGTCTTTAATATTTGTAGAAATGGAGCCAAAAAACAAATTTAATTAATGGAATCTGGCTAATTACTAGGGGGGTTGCATGCGAAACTACTTATTAATTATAATTAAATGTTTAAAAACTAAAACACAGCTAACTAAGCTTATCCTAATGCATGTAATATTACCGAAAAGCCATCTATTAATACTTAGATATAAAAATTCGACTAGCAAATCTTTGCTAATACAGGGGAAGCTACAAAAGTACCGTAAAAAAATCTACGAAGGATGATGAAAAGCATTCATATTAAATGAAATATATGCAGTTTCTTTCATTTTCTTTACATAAAATCTTTAAGTTATGCTAATTTATTTTATCTACGACCACTACTAAAAGTAGGCCTTTTAGCGCTAGCTTGTTTCACTAAAAGTGACGTTTTATAGTTTAGCGTGGTTAAAGAAATCAGCTGTTTACTTTTAGCCCATGTGCTAAAAGTGAAGTGAGGTTATAAAACTACAATTTCGAACTGGAAGTAAAGTTGTAAAGTTATTCTAGTTGCTTCTTGTGTTACAGGTAAAGTATTTTTGAAATAATTAAAGCGTTATGTAATGAATACAATCAGACGTGGAGTATTAATAATTACATTTTGTAACTGAGCTTGACAGTACTGGCTTCGCAAACATTCGCCCGCGCGGCATGGCCTACTGTTTATTATGACATAAATTAGAAGTGTCGTAGATGCAAACCTTTGTTAAATCGATATTTATGGATTAATAACAGAAAATTTAAGGTCGTAGATAAAATATTGTATACAACGCGTGCTAAAAGTCGTTTATGCACGAGACATGTTATGAAACTCAGCCTTTGGCTTCGTTTCATAATTTTCATGTCTCGTGCATAAACGTCGACTTTTAGCACTTGTTGCATAAATAGCTATTGCGGTTGTTACATCTAATAAATATGATCTGGAAACATTTAATGGTAATACAATAAATTCACAAAACTGCAATGGTTGCCCAAACCAAACTTTGGATTACATATTATATATAGTCGTTACAGGCCTTGTTGGCCCAGAGCTTTTGTTATTACTTGTTTCCATTCCTTTCTATTCTTTGCTTTATTTCTCCAGTTACTTTCTTTAACTTCTTTAGATCTTGTTCCGCCGTTTCTAGCTATTTATTTCTAGGGCGACCTCTTCTTCCAGCTCCGATCAAACTTCCACGTAGCACCATTTTTATGATTCTGCTCCTGGGGGACCTCTCCACATGTCCTAACCATCCTAGGCGCTTTGATTTTACCACGTTTGTAATGCTGGGTTCTCCATACAGCCTCATTATTTCTTCATTTGTTCTTCTTTGCCACCTATCTTCTACTTTCTTCCCTCCAAATATCCATCGTAATATTTTCCTTTCCCATATCTCAAGTTTGTTCTGTATCTCTTTGTTTAGAATCCACAGCTCACACGCATACGTTATACTTGGTCTGATTATCGTTTTATGTAGGTACTCGGATTATCGCACTCCACGACACCACTTTTGATCTTAGAACAGTGTTTAGCGCACCCGCACTTCTATCACCTTTTATCAGTCTTGCACTTATTTCGTCTGTTTCGTCTTCGTTTTCGCTGAACTGAACTCCTAAGTATACTGCATTTTTTTCTCTTTTGAACACCATTTCTTTGTTCTCAGTGATCACTTTTATTTCTTGGACTTGCTGAAAATCCTCTTTGTGTCCCATCATCATGAACTTTGTCTTGTCCTCATTGATATTTAATCCTCTTTTTTGTGCTGCTCTTTCTAAATCTTGTATCCTTTTTTGTAGTTCCTCTCCTGACTTTGTTATGATCGCCACATCGTCAGCATAAGCCAAACATTGATGGTTACTATTAAAGATTGTCTCCCTTCTGTTTATATTACTTTCTCGTAATATACTTTCTAGCAACAGGTTAAAAAGAAGAGTAGATAGGGGGTCCCCTTGCCGTAGTCTTTGTTCTGTCTTAAAACTTTCTGTGATAGTTCCCAAGCTTTTCACTCTATTGTTTGTGTTCTTGTGTGTCATTTTTACTAGTCTCATTATCTTTTCTGATATTCCCAGATTCTTCATTGCTGCGTATAGTTGTTTTATACTTATTGAATCATATGCCTGTTTGAAATCAATAAAGCCTATATCAGTTTTATAAAATTTTGGTCTCTAGAGATAACTGCAGAATTATCAGAAACATTTGTACCTGTGCAGTTGACCAGTGCGAGTGGCGCATGACTATCACTGTATAGTATTAAAGCAACCAAGCAATCCCATACTAAATCCGCTACACCACACTGGCCACCAGTGACATAGAAGAATAAAGAAAACTAAACATGGATCAGAACAATACCTGTGTGGAATGTGCCATACTTGATCCGCTACACCACATATAAAGGGTGTTTTTTTTAGAGTGATAGAACTTTAAATTGAAATAAAACACAGAAAAATGTTTTTAATATCCATGAAATTGGATGTATTTGAAAGATAATTTTATGGCATTTATGTTTGAATATGATTTCGGGCATGTGACCGTCGCGGCTGGCGTGTACATGACGTAATCTGGAGGTCCAATTTTCACACACTCTTCGCAGTAAAGTGCTCAGTTGTTTCCAGTTTATCGACTTAGACATGCGACTTTACATATCCTCAAAGGAAATAATCTAACGGCGTCAAACTGCACGAAAGAGGTGGCCAATTAACAGATCCACAAAATGGATCCACGAAATGGATCTGTTAACTGGCCACCTCTTTCGTGCGATTTGACGCCGTTAGATAATTTTCTTTGAGGATATGTAAAGTCGCATGTCTAAGTCGATAAACTGGAAACAATTGAGCACTTGGAAGCCAATATTCGACGCGTTATTGCCGAAATACAGCCTGGTTTACTGCGAAGAGTGTGTGAAAATTGGACCTCCAGATTACGTCATGTACACGCCAGCCGCGACGGTCACATGCCCGAAATCATATTCAAACATAAATGCCATAAAATTATCTTTCAAATAAAGCCAATTTCATGGATATTAAAAACATTTTTCTGTGTTTTATTTCAATTTAAAGTTCTATGACTCTAAAAACAACACCCTTTAGTTACGCCGACTTTTTAAACTAAGATAATAATTAGAGAGGTGCGAGTGGGGTGTTATTATCTGTAGGTGTAGAGGTCTCACAAAAATAATTATTCAATTACTCATGCACTATTAACTATTACACACAGGCAATTTGGAGTTGTTGTAATAGTTATTTTGAAAAAATCATTGCACACATTTTAGATATAAAGTATTATTTCAATTACTCTAGAAATTAAAATGTCCAAAAACAATTGATGTTAATGGCAATCTTTATAAAATTTTCATCTTTTCAAAAATATTCAGCGTACGTCACTGGGTTAAAGGTTTCAGTATTGATTTATTTGTTTGAAAATGCTTATCTTGAAATCTTTCCAGACCTTAGTGATAAACAGCAAGAGCTATATCACGCCACAAAAAGGTTTCAGAGATTATTATTTATTTATATGTTTCAGAACAAGTAATTTTTGGAAATGTTGAATATTTACATTATCGTGGTGTTGGTAATAAACTGTATCTTTTGTGTAAAGCAATTACAGATCTTCAACATCCCTGCTTAAATTTTCCCTTTGATCACCTTATTAAACTTTTTGTTAGAGTGAGATTATATTATGTTATAAAATATAGCAATAGGGATTTTACGCACACCTTGAAGAAAAATGGAAAAATTCATATTTTAATGTATTTGTCAACTGTTTCGAATAATTTTTATATTTGTCAATTTCTGAAAATGACAAATTACCTAGCCAGTAATATTTGCAAAGTGATGGTTTTTCTTTTATTTATTCTTAATATTCTTCTATCTATTTAACTTAAGATTGTAAAATAAAATACATAGCCCCTATTCATTATGATTTATTTAAATTAATATATAAGTCACACCTAATAATACGTCTGTTACAGATATAAAAATTAAAATCTCTCTGCACCAGTGATAAATTTAGCACACTATTCAGCACAACTAAAGAAGCCGCGTGGCGCAGTTGGGTAAACGCCAGGCTTGCATTAAGCAAGTCCTCGGTCCGAATCCCGCAGGTGTCGGAATTTTTCCGTAATCTTGGAGATTGGAATCGGGCTCGGTAAGACCATTCACAGTTGGGCACCAAATTAACTGTGCTTTACTCAGAACTACAGACGTAAGAGATAGAGTAACAAGGTCAACATATCACCAAGACATACACCTCACACAATGGTTGCTCCAAAGGCGCGCTCCAACTCTGTATCCCCAATCCGAGGCAAATTGAGCATTGTACCGCCAGATGCCAGCGCATAAAGCACCAGCCTCTACACCGCAAGGTAAATGAGGTTACAAATAATACATACATTCAGCACAACCAATTTAAAGAGCGAAGTGATTGAAGGTCACCGAAACCAATAACCAAAGATCGACTTGAAGTGTATCCCCTTATAGATACTATATACTCGTTGGTGTTATTGAAGAAACTAATAATCTTTACTTGAATATTTTGCAGAAACCTAACGGATACAAAACACAACACAAACATGTTATTGTTTGAAATAAATATCTAATTTATTGTAGGTAGGTACATGCTTAAAGAACTTATTATAAATTGTATGCACTCCAACTAGTGAAAGAAGAATATTGGCACAGAAAGAAATTGCAATCATAAATATATACATAATCCAAATGAGCAATAATTGTTTAACAGATAAAAAATCAGGTTTAGTTAAGTAATTATTTAACAAATTATACGGAACCAGTGAATTACCAACATAAAAAAAAATTGTCAACAATTTTTTCCATTACGTATTGAAGTGACAATTATTTATACGCTTACCTGACGTTTGTGAAGTAAATCCGCCGCAGAATTAGACTAGATAGGTTGCTCTTACTTCAGATGCTACACTTGAAGGTTTGTTGTGATTCTGAAAGAATAATATTCATATTACAAATTCATTTTTGTTAGTTGCTTAATGATATACAGGTATTTACAAAATACTGTTAATAGGTGCATACTACACATACCTAACAAGTTCGAAAATAAAAGCGGTTGATATTTAAAGCTAGAGGGTTTGAGAATTATAGAATTATATTGTAGTGCACTCTATTAAAAGTTTGTGACACACAAAATCTGCCGATCAACGCCCAGTTTAACACATTTTAAGTTATGTTACAGATATACATTGCAGGTACGATCTAAAGTGATTTACTCAAATTTCAGTACTCACGCATCATCCGCCTAACGATTGCTAACTGGTAGATAGATATCTCACGGTTTAATTTTCGCAAATGCCCAATATTGACAACTATATTAATACACCAAAACACATATAACCTTGGACGAGGTCGTCTCATATATGGGTCGTCTAAGCATATAACGAACTTCGCACTATTAAATACTTTGTTGCCTTTTGCTCTACTGAGGTGCAAAAGACCTAATCCATAAAAGTAGCAAGGTATAGTCACAGAATAATATAGTCATATATATAATACACATATATTGCTAGTAGGGCCTGGAAACGTCAGAAAACATTACGGCGCCGACATAGTCTCACTTAGAGTATAACGCGTCTCGTGCGCATGCGTGAGAATTTAAATTCCGCCTTTATAAGCGAATTTTAAACTTGACCACTTCCCCATTGGCCGGACGACGCCGCCGCGCTTGCACACCACTCACCATTATACATTGAAGAGTTGGTTGTCTGTCTCACTTCCTTTGTGAGTTTCCCACTCATAGCCGCTAGCAATATAGTAAGTATTAGATATATGGGTCTAGTATAGAAGAAAAAGAGAAGCTTGCATGAGCATAACAACTTTTTCGAGGGTAATCTTGTATTGTACGACGCCACCGATGAACTACTGTTCCTAGAGTCAGTAATCTTGGAGGGAGGGATCGCTAACATGTCAAATACCTTACACTGTTGCCAGACTCTTGTTTGTTTACTTCTACAGCAATTTGGGGCCTAATTCGTTTTAGTTTGCATGTTTATCGTGGTCCTAACATCAATGTCAAATAGAGGTGTTCTAGCTCCATCTGTTTTGTGATTGAAGGTAACATTTTGACACTAAACCACATTCGTGACTCTTGCAGGTGTTGCGGTTAGGGTCAAACTAAAATGTATTGAACGGTTGGCGAATCGGGGATTAATACATAATTTCCTTCTATGTGAAGGTTGTTAGGTAGTTATGTCGTTTGTTTAACGATTGTTCACGATTAAAAGCAAACTAAAAATAATTTGGCGCCAAACGCTATTGAAGCCAAACAATAAAGGTCTGGCAACGTTTTAAGGTACTTTTAATCTAAACGATCAGCTGTTCGCGCCTCCCTCCAAGATTATTGACTCTAGGAGCAGTAGTTCATCGGTGGCGTCGTACAATACAAGATTTCCCTTTCTAGTAAGTCACCATATAATATCGACTAATTAATCAATCGTTAGATTAGTTACAATAAATACTACTTTGTTCTATGTTTGACGAACAGATTCAGTATGGCCCTCCGACATATGAGCGCTAAATTTGAATAGAATATTGCTATTGATAATG
This sequence comes from Agriotes lineatus, assembly GCA_940337035.1. NCBI lineage: Eukaryota > Metazoa > Arthropoda > Insecta > Coleoptera > Elateridae > Agriotes > Agriotes lineatus. Next base: position 52,498 of record CALNHX010005390.1, on the reverse strand, counting down.
TTATTTGAAAATGAACATTTTTAAATACTTTCAAGTCTTTAATGTGTAATGTGTAAAATTGGTTTTGTGCAATAAAAGCCGTACCATTAATTTCATTTCTGAATTATTCGTTATACTTTTGATTGTAATGTCCTTATAGATAGCTCAGGTAGATGTTTACCCTTCGTGGGTTGCCCACCTAAGTATTTGTGTTTAATTTGATTTACTTATACCCCCAAGAAATAACCCAGAAATTGTAAGTGTGTTCCTTTTTACTTCTTTTTACGATAAAGGAAGTATTGGATTCACCCCAAATTCTAAATTGAGTTTTCAACAGATCTTCACGTTTTAGAGTCTCCTGGTCTCAAAAAACATATTTTTTCTACTCATGACATTGAAATCAGTCATTTTGAGATTGATTCCGGTGGTTGAAATTGCATTTCAACCACTAGAGATTGAAATGCTCGGACTACCGGTATTTCAAACTGTTTGACATTCAATTGGTGACAAGAGAAATGTCACTTTATGTTTACTTTTTTCTAAAGTGCATTAATTTGTTAAATGAGTGAAAATTCGTAGAAAAAATAGTATATGCAACTCGTGGCTGATAAAATTTCAACGTCTCGAGTTACTTTTTTCAACTCGCTTCGCTCGTTGAAAAAAACACTCTCAACGTTGAAATTTTATTTCAACCACTTGTCCCATAATATACAATTTTTTCCTTGGTCTGTCTGTGTGTCTGTCTGTCTGTCTGTGTGTCTGTCTGTCTGTCTGTGTGTCTGTCTGTCTGTCTGTCTGTCTGTCTGTGGACAAAATATCTCAAAAATGAAAAAAGATATGGTGTTGAAACTTCATATATAAGTTTTGTGTAGTATGTAGATGAGACAGCAAGCTTTTGAAGAAAATCGCATAACCGGAAGTAGGTGTTTACTCTTGTGATTTTTCAGTTTTTTTCGATTTTTTCAAAAACGGCTTTGACAATTTTTTTCAAACTTTACGTTTTATTACACTTTTAATGTGTATTGATGTGAGCTAGGTGATTTTCCAGTTGAATACTTCTAAAGTGGGATTCTCTTGTTTTTTTTCTATTTCTTTTATTAACTCCTATTTTAATTAATAGGACACCCGGTATATCATTACATTTTTGAATTCAGCTTAAAATTTTAGAGAAAATTTGTCTCTTCAGCTAACCCTCTATTTTGTACCGTTTTTATAGAATTTGTAATTTTTGAGAAATGCTTAAAACTTAAAAATGAAATTTTTGACTAATTATAAAATCACTGTAAAAGGAAGTTATGTGAGTGTATCACACCAGATTTTTTACTTCGTTTTACAATAAAGGAAGTATTGGTTTCACCCCAAAAATTCGAAATTGAGTTTTCAACAGATCTTCACGTTTTAGAGCCCCTGAACCCAAAAAACATTTTTTTTCATTGGTCTGTCTGTGTGTGTGTCTGTCTGTGAACAGAATATCTCAAAAACGAAAAGAGGTATGGCGTTGAAACTTCATATATAAGTTTTGTGTACTATGTAGATGCGACAGCAAGCTTTTGAAGAAAATCGCATAACCGGAAGTAGGTGTTTACTCTTGTGATTTTTCAGTTTTTTTTCGTGTTTTTCAAAAACTGCTCTAACGATTTTTTTAAAACTCCCTATTTTTATTACATTTTTAATGTGTATTCATGTGAGATAAGCGATTTTCCAGTTGAATACTTCTAAAATGGCTTTCTTTTGTTTTTTTAAATTTTTTTATTAACTTCTATTTTACATAAAACACCCGGTATATTATTACATTTTTGAATTCAGCTTGAAATTCTAGAAAAAAATTGTCTCTTTAACTAACGCCGTATTTTGTACCGTTTTAGTAGAATTTGTAATTTTTGAAAATTTTTGACAAATGATAAATTTAAAATCAAATTTTTTACTAATTATAAGATCACTGTAAAAGGAAGTTGTGTGAGTGTATCACAACAGATTTTGTATGTACGTTCACTATGCAATCTGCTTTTTACAAACAATAAACGTATAAGTTGATTTACATAAATTAATTTAATTAACATGAAGTGGTGTGTTCCTGTAAACAGCACTTTCTAAAGTACGTTTTCTTCTATAATAACTGTCAAGTGTTACAATGTTGGTAGATATGTGAGTAAAACGCTAGGAAACTTTTATACCTCGTGTTGGTAGAACTTTTTCAAAATTATGGTTGTGTCAATTTTGAATGTCAAAAGTTACTTAATTTGAACTCTTGACAAATTTCATTTTTTTACATAGAATCAAAAGTTCATTATTTTCAAATATTGTAAGTTTAATAATTAATAAATTTGCAATATTTCACTATGCTGTTCGTTTTACCCACTATTATGACATATATCTGTCAAAATGACAAATCATTTTTTTAGTGGAAAAAAAGAACTAAAAATCTATGTATCAACATTATTAAAACTAAGGACCCTGCAGGAATGCAACTTATCCCCCTAGAAAGTTGACCTTGAAAATTATTATAGAAAAAAAATGTACTTTATATGCCCATTATAGTAGTTATTGTAATATGATACTACCATACTAGGTATGATTATATTAATACTAATACTATATACTATACAAACTATGCTATCACTCAGATTTATGAATCAAGTCTAATGGCGTTCTCCTTTTTAAACGATATGTTTGCCGACTGTTATCTAGCAAATTGATTGCCAAGACGTTTGGATGCACTTCCAAACATTTTCTATATTTTGTGTTGTAGTCCACAATCACTTCACTGATTTATGGCACTTCCAGATCATTGCAAATATCATAATTTGTGAAAATCCAGGGAACGTCTACGATAGACCGCAGCACCTTTACCTGTAATCTCTCGTGGATTGGTTTTCGATGCCGTTCCCCATAACTGTAACCCATAAGTCCAAATTGGCTTCAGGATGACGTTGTACGTAAGGAGTTAGTTTCTGAGTGCTAATTGTGATTTCCGTTTTAATAGCCAATAGTGTTTGCAAAATTTCATGTTTAGTTGCTTGCGTTTCTGCCAGATGTGATGTCGCCATGTGAGTCCTTTGTTTACAGTGACTATATACAAGACAGTGTGGCCATACGATTGTGTGGCCGCCATTTTCAGGCAAATTTGACCCTAGAGATATACCAGTGCCTTTAGAAATAATCGAATGTTTTTGAGTGGTCATTATTTTGGCGCTAGTTATTTTAACTAGTTGATGTTAGCTACACGTGCAGTGTTATGTTTGGACATTGACATTTTTCATTGGCGTTCGTTCGTGGTGCTTTAAGGTGCTGCACCAAGTTTATAACCGGTTTCAGTTATGGTAGTTTACAATATAGCTAAAAGCCGTCTTTCTGTTCCCTGTCTTCAAACCTCCCTGTGCGGTGCTTGGTCTTCTTTCAGGTTCCTCTCCTCCATGGCTCTCCGAATACCCTCATTCCACGTGGTCTACCTCATTTTTTCTTACCCGGCGGCGACCATTTAAAGATCTTCATGGGCCACGTCGTCTCATCCATTCTCATTAGATGACCAAACCATTTTAACGCTTTCCGTTCAATTCTGTCCACAACTGATTCTGGTGCTTCCATTCTGCGTCTTATTTCCTCGTTCGTCACTCTATCTCGTCTCGATACCTTTGCGCTTTTTCGTCCATTTAAACTGTTTTTAGTCTTCGTTTCGTTTCCGCTGTTACAGTACATACCTCACTGCCATAGCATAGCACCGACTCTACCATTAACTTCACCTATTCTTTGTTTGTTTTTGTTAAAGATAGTATTGTCCTATCAAATTGATTTCAAGCATCCCACGATCTTCTTACTTTGTACTATTCGAGTTCTGATCTCTTCTGTTCCCAAACCTTTTTCATCGATTGTATTGCAGCACCGAGGTATTTAAACCTTTCTACTTGTCTTACTGCGACATCTTCGTTTATTAAGACTTCATATTGTCCTTCCGAGTTGATTACTAAATACTCCGTTTTCTCTAAAGGCCCAATTCATCGTAGCACCGATGTAATATCTTTATCATATATTCCAAGTCGAACGCATCTTGTGTTATTACAACAATAGCACAATTTTAAATTTTCACATTTAAATACTGTGCAGAATATCAGTTTTTAGGGCAATAAATGATAAAATTTCACCCGCTTGCGACGCTAATGAATTATTTGACACTGACAATTTACAATTTTCAGATTTGAAAGGGTTTGTTTGTTTGTTAATGGACAAGGTCTAGGCATGCAGAGTACCAGGTACCTTAGACACCGATTGCTTTGGTCATATGGTCAAAGTCCTACTTAGAATTTTGCCGATTGAAAGGTTTTATCAGCGTACATGATTTATGTACGCTGGTTTTATTTTCTTCTATAAGCAAATGAACAGGTTCTACCAACCTCTTTGAGAACAATTTAGAAGTAACTAAATATTTTGCCTGTTAATGGCGGACATTCGCGTTGACCAATAGCGGCGAAGACATCCCAATGGCCTCACTGTCTTGTATATAACCATTGTACCTTTGTTGAGATGCATACCCAGGTATTTAACTGTGTCTGTGGTATGAATTATTTGATTGTTTATTGTGGCTGTCGGACATTCTCTACGGCATTTTGTGAATACAATATGATTTGATTTAGCCTCATTTATACCGATATGCCATAATTTGGTCCATTTCTCGATTTCGTTGATGTTGTTTTGCAGTAATACCTATTTTTGCTTCAATTGGATTTTGGTGATGTACTGCTAATATGGCAGTATCATCAGCAAAAAATGTTGTTGTGGTAACATTTGTGTTTGTCGGCAAGTCGGCTGTAAAAATCAAGTAAAGTATCTGTTTCAGCACGCTTCTCTGTGGAATACCTGATAATATTAGGTTACCTTTTTTTTTATTTACACAAAAAGGTATTTTGGCATCACAGGCCACTAATACCTTGATACATTAATGGTAGGTCCAATTACAGTTTTATCTAAATTATTATGTTATAATAGAGCTTACAGTTTGTTAAGTAGACTGGTATGTATAAGGTAGCTTACTATATCTTTAATGTTCCCGGGATCGTTTGCGAATGCTTCTTTTAGGGTAGGTGGTATCTTATTTTTCTCTCTTTGTGCTGTGTACTCCCTGCAGTCGATTATAATATGTTGGACTGTTATCCGTGTATTGCAAGTGGCACATGTTGGGGTTTCGGTTTTTTGCTTTGTTGCTTCAATTGGATTTTGATGTACTGCTAATATGGCAGTATCATCAGCAAATGGTGTTGTGGTAACATTTGTGTTTGTCGGCAAGTCGGCTGTAAAAATCAAGTAAAGTATCTGTTTCAGCTCGCTTCTCTGTGGAATACCTGATGATATTAAGTTTAACTTTGTTACCTCGTTTTCATAACGTACTCTGAAAAATCTTTCCTTCAAGTATGATTTAAGGTTGGTATATGTATAATGCTTCTGGAAGTTTTTTCTTTAGCTTGTAAAGCAGTCCTTGATGCCAGACCTTATCAAAGGCTTGGCTGACATCAAGGAATACTGCTGTACAGTAGCTCTTTTTCTCAAATGTTTTGTTTACAGTGTTAACTATAAATACTCGGTGGACTTGCTCGATAGTTGAATGATGACTTCGAAACCTGAATTGATGATTCGGAATCAAGTTACGTTCAGCGATGGTGTTTTTTAGTCTTTTTGCTATTAGTTTTTCTATCATTTTTGCCATTATCGGTAGGAGGCTAATCGGGCGGTAAGAGGTGGGCTCATGTGGCGGTTTACCTGGTTTTTGTATTACTATTACTTCTGCCATTTTCCATTTTGCTGGGAAGTATTTCAGTCTGAGTGAAGCATTGAAGAGCTTTGTGAGCATCACTACGCCTTTGCAAGTTAGCTCTTTCATGAGTTGTCCTGTGATCAGGTCATAGCCTGGTGCCTTTTCAGGATTTAGATGGTTTTTGATGTGATTTTTAACTTCTTTTTGCGTGACAGTTTTTATGGGTTCGCTTGGTTGTTCTCCCTCTTCTAGAAATATTGAATTCATTTTCATTGGCTAGGTGAAGCGGTTTAAATACTTCCCGCAGGTGATCTGCAAATGCTTCAGCTATATCTTTCCCTGTCGTCGCCCAGGTTCCGTTGGTTCTTCTAATAGGTGGAATTTGTTCTCTGGATCGTTTTAATCTTTTGGTGGCCTTCCACCGTGCGTAGTTAGAGTCCTCTGTAGGCGATACATTTTCGAGATATTTCTTAAAGGAGTAGTTTTTGAGCTCTGTTAGGTACCTACTCCTTTAGCTGTCTTGCTGCTCGATTATAATTTGTCTTATCTTGAGGATGTCTTGACCTTTGCCAAAGTTTAGGAAGGTGTCTCTTTTCTTTAAATTTTTCTCTAATAACTGGTGGGCAGTTCCACTTTCTATTCATTTTTGTTGGAATTGGTGTTGCTTCCCAGGCTGCTTCTTGTATCAGTGTTGTAAAGTTTTGCACTTCATCTTCCAGTTCCTTTGGTGTTTTGAGTGACACCTTAAGATTTACTTGTTTATCTATTAATTCTTTATAGAAATCCCAGTCAGTGTTTTGATTGCAGAGTTTTAGAAGTTGTTCCTTTTCTTTTAGGCCCGTGAGTATAGTCGCTATTACCGGCGTGTGGTTATATGCAATGTTGTAATTGGGTTCAATGTTTAGATACTCAGGTGTGATGACAAAAAAGTCTATACAGTCAGGTAGTTTTAGTGGATCTGTCAGCCAGTGGGTGGGTTTGTATGTAGAGAGGTGGTCGAGATGCAGCTCTTGTATTACCTCAGAGACTATTCTTCCTCTTCCCGGTACTGTAAGCCTGGAGCCCCAACTGGTGTGTTTTGTGTTAAAGTCGCCACCAACTGGGAATCTGTTGCCAAGTCTATGACTACGCTTGATGCGCTTCTCTTATGATGACTGCAGCTCCACCCCTAGGTAGGTAAAAAATTAAATTCTTCCTTGGGATTTTATTAGTTTATTTTTATGGCTTGTATGCATTATGTGTCAGTATAAATGTCATAATCAGTGCGTGTACATGGAAAATGAACTGATATTACTAAAAATTAGTTTGTCCAGATACGTTGCCAAAACCACCAACTTTTGTAAAAAAATTCCTGGCTTAACCATCCGCCCTTAATACATTATTACCGACAAAAGAAATGTCAAAAAGTCAATATCAAATTTGAAATGTCACATAAATTCTGACTTTTGTAGTTTAATTTATACCTTTGAATTTATACTTTCTGAAAGCCAGTTTATCGTTGATCTGTTTGTTCTTCAATATAATTTTACATTATTTGAGAGAACTTATTGTTCAAGGTGCTTGATGTCACTTTCAAATTAATCCGACAAAATAAACAACACATTTTTGTAACCAGAAATCTAGTAATATTTAGCTAGTCTCAATGGGTATTATTTCATCAACTGTACTTTTATCATTCCTTCTTATACATACAGTTTCATAAAAGTAAGCCAATATTTTTGAAATTTTGCAGTGTACCAAATGTACATTCAGAACAGCTTTTCTAAATTATGTTTTGCCGTATTTGAAACATAAAAGATACTTTACCTGGATACAAAACATTTTTTATTTACCTGTTGACTTCTTTGATTTAAAAACATCGAAATCATACTTTTAAAATTAGTGACATGCCAAGCAGGATATAATTCTCAATTACGAAATTGGAATTCGAATTTTTTTGTGAACCATACCTCTTTGTAAATCAATATTTTGTAAGAACCTGACGGATACAAAAAGTAAGTTAAATGTGTAATATTTCAAATAGATGTTTAATAATTATTATATGTATTTAAGGAGTTTATTATTAAAAGTTGTAAATATTTACTTTTAAGGAAACTTGTACTATGTTTCTTAAGTCTTTTCTTGGAAAGATGAGAATATTCATATTACAAACGAATGCTTTTTGTTGGTTGCTTAATAATTTATAGCTTTCAAATTAAATTGGGCGGACACAATGCGAGAATGAAAAATGATAGCTGAAACAAAAAGTCCTCAAATGGAGACTACGACATGAAGCTTTTAGAAAGGAAAGGAGGACGCCCTGCAACAAGATGGCACGATTTAAAGCGCAAACATACAAACTAAACGCAAATTGCACAAAATAGGAAGCTATGGACGCAATCAAGGGAGGTTTATATCCAACAGTGGGCTTTAAAAGCTGGGTGATGATGTGCACGGGCTTTGGCCACCAACAGGCGGTTTATTTAGTATTCTTTCGTTGGGACTTATTCAAAAGATTTTATAAATAATTTTTTTCTTTAGCATTGTACCTTTAGTACTTAAACATATTTTTACTCACTGCAAAATACAGTCTTTCTTTACATACAAATGATTACTTTCTACCTTCTTTTATCACTTCTGAATTTCAGTCGCTTATAATTATTTTAACATCAAATTTTGACAGTTTATCTCTTAAAGCTTTTAATCCGAATTTTTATAGCTATGTGTTAAAACTCCGTGCCCTAATGAAAATCTCCAATTTGCAGAGTCATCGCTCGCAACGCCACCTTGGAAAAATGGCGAGAAAAATAACTTTTTGGGGAATATCTACGTTAGCATTAATCGTACAACCAAAAATACCTATTATCATTGTTATTAAGGTCGTCATTTACGACAACTTTTGTTTGAAACATCTTTTTTTAAGTCAAATGTATTCTGAGCTAGAACAGCGCAAGACGAAGCATTTTTCTGTTTGCAACAATTTTTCGACTGTTATTGATTGAAAATTAAGTTTTCCTTATGACTAATTATTGTTTTTTAGTCGTATCCATACTACTTATCACAATATTTCGAGGCTCAAGTAATCGTATAGGGCCCCATTTCTAACGACTGAATTCTTATATATCCCCTCCCTTCTATTACTGAACATCTGGCCTTCGTGCACCGCGACCTTTGTTCAAATAGAGTCACTCTCTTCTATAGACAAGAAAAAATTCGTCTAGTGCTTCACTTGCTCTGCTCTAGTTGCAAACCTAATTGATTCAGGAAAAAATGTTTCAAACAAAAATAGTTGAAAATGATGTCGTTGATAAGAATTATAAGTATTTTGGTCGTATGACTAACGGGATCGTAGATATTCACAAAGAACCGATTTTGTCCGCCTTTTTTCTAAGATGTCACCAGAGACATCTTCCAAATTGGATAATTTGCAATGTTTATTAGGGCACCGAGTTTTAAAAACATAAAATAAGAACTTCGGGATTTAAAAATTACCTATATGGACTATAATTTACTGGCTTTCAAAATAACAAGTTTTTAAAATTGTCATCTTCAAACAATAAAGAAGCCGACCTGCGATTAATTAATAAAATTAAGCAATGGTAGTAAAAATCGCAGATCAACCCCCCTACAGTTTATACACCACGGCAGCTCTGAAAACGCTTTACTCACCGCGATGGCTCTAGCTAACTCAAATTTCGGCGGCCTTGGGTCGTAGGTTCAAATCATCAGCTGTGTACCCTGGAATGTCTTCAAAAAAAGGAAAGGAAATGGAAATGGGCACCAGAAATCAAAAGATTTCAAATAATAAGAGGAAATAAGCTGCAAGTGACTAGCGTTTAATTAATGAGTAATCAAAAGTCTTGAAGTGTCAGTAATAAATTATCAGAATAATTAAAATGCAAATAAAGTGATAACAAAGTTGTGTACGTTAACTGAAGGTTGCGACACGCATAAAATCAAAAAACCCCTTTCGGGTTATTTTAATAACTTTACCAACAAATCATTCGTGGAATGAGCTTATCACAGTCATTTAATAAATCCTTCTGTTTAGAATATTGAAATAAAAAAGCGTGACTGTACCTTTTACAGAGGGTCAATACACATCAAAATTGCAGCTTTAAATACTGAGCATAATTAACTATAAGCATAAAAATTACTGAAACTCAGTTCTTGTAAATGCACCAAAGGTTGTAACGTAGCTTGTAGCTGTCACAAAGCAGGTTTGCATTGCTCAGTAATGTGTAGTTTTTTCCAGGGCAAATCTTGTTTGAATACTGTAGACGTGGTCGAATTAGACGACGAGGACTTGCATATCAACAGAACATTGCGAAGACTATTAACCAAATCCGGAATATGAAACAGATGTTGTTGAGAGTCAGGGTAATATTGAGAGTTACATTGAACAACCATCAACATCAAAAAAGCGAAAAAATGTTGATGAGCCTTCAACTTCAACTTATGTACCCTGGAATGTCTTCAAAAAAGGAAAAGGAAATGGGCGCCAGAAATCAAAAGATTTCAAATAATAAGAGGAAATAAGCTGCAAGTGACTAGCGTTTAATTAATGAGTAATCAAAAGTCTTGAAGTGTCAGTAATAAATTATCAGAATAATTAAAATGCAAATAAAGTGATAACAAAGTTGTGTACGTTAACTGAAGGTTGCGACACGCATAAAATCAAAAAACCCCTTTCGGGTTATTTTAATAACTTTACCAACAAATCATTCGTGGATGAGCTTATCACAGTCATTTAATAAATCCTTCTGTTTAGGATATTGAAATAAAAAAGCGTGACTATACCTTTTACAGAGGGTCAATACACATCAAAATTGCAGTTTTAAATACTGAGCATAATTAACTATAAGCATAAAAATTCCAATGTAAAAAGCAAGAGCATGTATGAAATTGAACGTTACATGTTAATAATTGCGGAACGTGTGAATTTAAATTCCAAATAATTACGGGTTTAAAATGTATAAAGGTAAAATCCAGGTATTGAAGATAAGTTGATAAATCCGGGAATAACCTCGCTTCTCCAACGCGCACAAACGGCTAACAGGCAAACGCCGGCCGGGGTAGCGGCACCCTTCGGTTCAAAATAAACTGGTCGTGAACTGCTACCATAATGGAAATCGCCGTGGATGCAAATTATAGCAAAGGCACCCTCGAACGGCAGCAGGTGTCGAAAATGCGATAAGGCTAGCGGCTTGGTCTCCGAGAAAACTAGTGATTGAAACTGGTAATAAAGAGCTAAAAAAAATGTAATTACTATGGAGATAATAAAACAGAAAAGCGCCATCGTACCTGATCATTGTCAGCCCTAGGAAACACACTGCTCATTAAAATTGGTTGAGCGCACGTAATTTGACTTGAACAAACATAATTTAACCACGCCGGTGACGGCGGGCCAAAAATAGCAAGTGCGAGGTACGAACAATTCGTGCCCAAAAGAAGACTCGCACTCTGATAAGAGATAGCGCGGGTCGAGAGTTCATCGCGCAAAAGAAAGGAACTCGATACAGGTACAAAATACGCTGCTTTGGAAAATTGAAGAATTTGAAATGCAAAGGATTTATAATTCAACTAAAAATATACAGGTTAAGCCTGAAATAATTGGATAACTGGCGAAACGATTAAGCGGAGCCAAAAAATTGTTTCAATCTTGAAGGGCATGGCGACGTGGTCTGTTCACCAGCATCACAAGTAAAAATAATCATTTTTGCTCTATTGCGGCCAGTGATTGAAGACCTGTCGGTCACATCTCTAAACTCACATTAAAATGTACTTATTGCATAGTGCAATGTACTTGAATACCTGAATATTTGTTTAAATACCCGAAAATGTATTCAAGTACCGGGAAATGTATTCAAGTACACGGATTCTATTCGAGTACACGTAAATGTATTCAAGTACATTTTTGTGACCTGAAATGTGTCATGTACAAGTACAAGTAGGTACATTTTAAAAAATGTACTACTCATGGACTGAGTACTTGTAATCGAGTACCGCACAGCTCTGTAACAGATACGTTAGCGTTACGTGCAATTTCACGAACCGACGTTTGTGGTCTTTCTTGGACATTTAAGTAACACGTCCAATTCTATATTTTGGTTTTGATCACGACGATTTTTGTTTCGCTTTTTATTAAAGATGCAGTTCTTTGTAAGCGCTGATCCAATTTTCTGAACTTATGATGTTTGGGAGCAATTACGTCGCGAAAACGATCAACATAAAGCACAAGTGCAGATCCTTTATGCACTATTTTCTTGACACTCAAAATAAACTGGTAGTAGCACATCTACTATAAGCCAGTCGACAAGTACATTAATAGCGGGAGCAATTCCGAACAAGCTGGAATAAATTTTAATCTACTTTGTTGGGACTCAGAAAATATATACTAAATTTGCACCCCTTGACAGGCCTTGAATAGCAAAAAAATTTATATTTTCCCTAATATTAGTGAATATCTCGATTAGTATCAACTTTTGAACAAAATACATGATCGTCAAATTTAAAGAAGAGTAAGTCATCTACAAAAAATGTTCCCCACATTTTTGTCATACATTCGCTTGTTTCGAATCCATAGGCGTCGAAATATTTTTTTCGAGCATTTCCTTTTTTTATTATTATTGACGTTTGATGCCACAAAAATTCCTTTTTGGTATTATATACGATATACGATTTCTATTACGTAAGGGAATGATGTCGCTTAATTTGTACTCGCTTCCATACCACCTAGAGGAAGAGTACTCGGCGCGTTTTGTTTACGTGGTATCTTCAATAGGCCTAATCCACTATGTCAACTTTGCTAACTTCAAGTTTCTTTCGAAGTTGACGGCTCATCAACATGTTTTCGCTTTTTTGATGTTGATGGTTGTTCAATGTAACTCTCAATATTACCCTGACTCTCAACAACATCTGTCTCATATTCCGGATTTGGTTCATAATCTTCGCAATGTTCTATTGATATGCAAGTCCTCTTCGTCTAATTCGACCACGTCCCCAGTATTCAAACAAGATTTGCCCTGACAGAAACTACACATTACTGAGCAATCCAAACCTGCTTTGTAACAGCTACAAGCTACGTTACAACCTTTGGTACATTTACAAGAAATGAGTTTCAGTAATTTTTGGGAGGCTGTGTCTTGTATAGTGGGAATGGACATTAACCCATTCTTTGAATTTCTTCATCCCCAGTCTAAGGCTGATTTGTCGTTTCCATACCATAGCTGAATATGGTTGTAACTACGGAACGAGTGCAAACGAACTGCGTTTTTAGTTGGTGATAATGATGCTAGATTTGATAAACTTTTGTCAATAGATTGTACGAAACAGTGGTATATATATTCATTCAATGATTCACAGTTTTTGACCAATACAAAAGAATAAGGAATTGTTCTTCTGCTTTATCTTTCTACTTTATTTCCTCTGGGGACGCGTTTGGGTTTTTGAAAAATCGAACAGCCCTCTGTAAGTCTTTCTTTCTCTGTAGAAGTTTAACGAACTTCATTTTCCCCTGCCTGTATAGTGCGGAAACAGTATCGCAGTCACTAAATGGGTGTAGAAATAAAATATTGTCGCTAATTGAAGCATCCAAATTTATTTTATGACGTTTAACACTAAAGCTTATCAAAGTCTTCAAACATTTTGTTTTCACTACACACGTTTGTCCATTGGTTAAGCTGCTTTCACAAATACAACAGTTTTCTGGACTCGTCATTGTCTTTGTGCGGCGAAACACGCAAGCACACACAAACTTATTAACGATATAATTATGCCAATAGAACACACGTTATACGGACCTCTGTCTGAAACAAACAACAAACCACTAAATGGAAACGCAATAAGAAGCAGGTATAAAACATAAAAAAATTTGTAAATTAGGGTTGGTTTCAGTAGTAAGCGAATTTTACATTTATATCATTCCAAAAAATTTATCTTATGTTTAATTACCATAAAAACTACATTGACAATCTATAAGAGCATTTTCATGTTTTCAAGAATGCCTACAATAAAAATTACCAAATTCCCTTAGAATATTCAGCTTTCGACGCCTATAACCTCGAAACAGGTAGTCGCCCAAGAAAAATGTATAGAGCATTTTTTGTAGATAATTTACTCTCCTTCGATTGTGATAACGATATATTTCACTCTAAAGTTGATACTAACCGAGATATTTACAATGAAAAAAAAATTAAAATGTGCTACCTTTTTTTTCAAGATGGCGGTCAAATCCGGGATTTCTAGGGAGTGCAATTTTAAGAGACATTTCTTAACACCAACTCAAACAGATTAAAATTAATTCGAGCTTGTCGGGAATTGCTCCGGCTAACAGCCATTTTAAACGACTTATCGACTGGCCTACTAGTTCATCAGTATTTTCCATTTTGGGATAGTTACCAGTAGGTATGCAAAATGAATTTCTTTAGGCACTTTGAAAAGTCAAATAAGCGACGCAGTTGTTTTAAGCTTGCTTACTTATTATCATTAATTTTTTGTAACAGCGAAGTTCGGATTTAACAGCCTACTAGCTCAAATCAGTTTTTGCATTTTTTGCAAAACTTTCATAGTATAACCCCACTTAAAGTCTAAACCGATGAAAAGTAATTAAAATTGCTTACAAAAATACACAAAAAAATTGTGGTGAGTTCACAACAAACAATTGAAGGTGTTTACAAAAAGATTTTTTTTCGCCAAGTTGTAACTAGGACTATACCATTTAATAATATATATGGTTTATTGAAGGTTAAATCACAATTGGAATCGCTATCGTTTTGGGCCCTTTTTGTAGAGCAGACTGTATAATATACTATTGTTTCATCTACACAAATGATTAGGCCCATGTAGCTACGATATGTCGCATGTAAAAAATTCCTTGCTGTGTTGGAACTCCTTAGTCTTGGCAAAATTCTAAGTAGGTCTCTGATCATATGACCACAGCAGTCAGTGTCTAAGGTACCTTAGCTAGTACTCTGCATGCCTAGATCTTGTCCATAACAAACAAACAGTTGATTAGAGGACGCTCTTGCTAATTTTGCTATACCACCTTTTATGTTTAATTTCCTGATATTTGGAGAAAGAATTGTATATTGCTGTTAGGGCGGCCATCTTTCAATTTATACATAGGTACCCAGAGATTCTTCGTGAGTAAAAAAAGGTTTTCTTCAATGAGACATACAGAATTGTTGGAAATGGAAAATAAATATTTAATAGCTATTTAAGTAACAAGCAATGTAAGGTGTTACGTGTAGAATACGCCGCCTTTCGTAATTTCGAATTCGAATGTTATTTTCCTGCGCACCGCGTGTCTGGGGCATTTGGCCGAGACAGTCGCGATATGCTTTTATCTGGGGAAAACCGATTTCAGGCCTTGACTCGTTCTTCTTCGCTAGCAGCTTGAAATGAGCAGTTGTGTGATGTTGCAATTTACGAGTCGGTGATGTCTTTATAGGGTTTTTGGTTGGCTTTTTGTGTTGAAGTTATGTAAACCCTTACGCATTCGTGGCTTTGAGACCCGGAACTGATTGAAGGAAGATTTTCCTACGCTTCGGCGGATTTGGTTTGTGATTGCATCCACGAGCTGTTTTTATATGCCCGAAACCACCTGGGGTGAGTAGCTAGGCGCGTTAGGAATCCTATCTTTACGTATTGTATTCGGACCTCTTTCCCTCTTACAGCAAGCAGTACCAGGCAAGATTAATGCCGGTTCTTAATTAGCCGAAATTTTCCGGCCCGGAGGCCACATGGAACTTGGGCGCGCCGCTCTTTGGTTTTCGTGTTTATGGCGACGTGCTGCAGGTCCCGCGAATCGATGCTGTTGAGCCTTCACGGAACCGATTCCCTTGTCGCCAGCGCTCATTTAGGGCACAAGAAGGATCCTAATTTTTGGCACCTCAATCTCGCAGCAGTAGCGCCGTTTAGAGCTGAGAAATACCACATATGGCTGCAGGAACTTCTCGGCCGAAAGCTCGAGAATCGCGTACAGTTTCCTCCAGAACTGAGCCCCCAGGACCTTTTGCGGCTAAGTAGCTTGCGAAGCTGCTTGATTTTAATATGTCGTATAATGCTGTTGTGTCAGAAATTGTGAGTATATATTTAGCGCATGTATTTAAGTAGTCTAAAGCGTTTTTGTAATTTCAATTTATGCTATTTGTGTGTTATTGATGGTAAGCTTGTACTGTGATATTCAAACGAAATTAAATGATCTGAATCATTGGCGTAACTTGGGGCATCACTTTGGGGGGGGGGTAAAATCAAGACTTCACAACAGTTTTAAACCTAAATTGCAAAAAAATGCTGCACTTGCACTTTAAAATCAAAATTTTGGGGGGGCCACCGCCCCCCCTTGCCCCTCCCAAGTTACGCCTATGATCTGAATTACCAGTTTACAGGGTGAGTTAGTTATGGCTGATTGCGTTTATTTGGAGCTATCTTTCAGGAAGTTTAGTATAGTGTTTGGTATGTTTTGAGTCTACAATTTCTCGTTAGATCACCGGGGTGCATTCGCCGTTATTAAAAAATTGTTGGCGCTCTGGGCATTCAGTAATTATTGTTCTACCGTTTCATTTATGTTGTTAAGAACTACACGGCCTCCAAATCGCTGGGCTGGCGGCCGGCATTTGCACCCAAGTGTAACTAATTTTGTTTCTTTGGAAGATCGCCGAGTTATTATCGTATTAACGAGCTAACAAAGGACCTATTAACATTTGAGATAGGCAAGTACAAGCCAAGGCAAAGCCGCGGCTTGTTGCCTGCCGAAAATGTTAATAGGCGATACATCCCGAGTTATCTTATTATAAATATTTTTCCCGCTGCTTATCGAAATTTTCCTAGATTTTTGAAAAAAATCGTTTGGATTGTCACCTATCACCAGGATTAATTTTCGTGAGTCGTGTTACCTGTGCATGTCACATATCGAATAAACACTTGCAATTATAAATAAAACGTCTAAGTCTGCATCTTGCGTTGCTAATTTTATTATCCTAGGAACTTAATAATAATATTAGGTTCCGTTGTCATATTTTTTTAAAATCTTAAGTAATTCTTGTATTGGTAGAAAATATCTCCCTGTCTGAATGAGTAATGTCATAGGCGGAGTTACAAGAGCCAATTTGTTTTTTTTAAGTAACTGTGAAAAGAACTGAGGTTTTGTTTTTTTTAAATTTTTGATTATTATTCAATTTTCACTTCTATTAATAATTTTTTGTCACAAATACTGCCCAAATATCAATAACGTTTTTTGTACTTGAAAAAAAAAAAATAAGGGCATTAATAATAATAATAATAATTTGAATATCCTTTTCCAATTTTCAGTAAAATGACAAAAATCCAATTTCAACCCCCCTCCCCTAATATCTCCCTAAAGATTGAAAATTGAATCTATGTTTAAATAAACTTTTTTGTCAATTTGTGATCTAAAATCTGCCCTTAAAATAATGCCAAGCATTTCAGTTACATCATATACATACAGGGTCCAAAATGATGCGGGGGTGGAAGATATTTCTAAAAGTATGAGAATTACATAACATTTGTTTGGATACAAGTAGTAGCTACTAAAATGGTGCACATTAATGAAATGTATTTATTGTACAGGGTTGCTCACAAAAGTGTGGCGAACCAAACCTACTCTATTTTTAAATAGAATGTCCTATAGTTAGATATAATACAAAGTTGTATGGGAATTCTCAACCAGGGGTAGGCGTACGTCTATGAGTACATTCTGTGGTTACAAGGGGTACGCCTGGTTGTTTATACAAAATGGCGGACTTCATTTGTTTTGTTTTCAAAAAAAATTATTAGTTATATTATAGAAAATTGTATGTGCATGACCAACCCATTTCTACAATGCGAAACAATTCTGTCTTATCCACAAAAGAAGAAATGCAGCTGATCGATGTTTCTTGTGATATTACATACAAAGAAAGCATTTCTTCTGATTCTCCAGCATCATTTTGGTCCCGTCTACTGGTACTTTTTCAAATATAGCCGATAAAGCAGTGAGAAGGCTTTTGTCATTTCTAATTAAGTACGGACTTATGCGAGCGTGGCTTTGCCAAATAGATATATTGCTACACATAAACCGTAATACTTGACACTTCAGTGGGTATTAAGTGCCAGTTTACTTCATGACATCCAAATTTTGAAGAAATCGCTGATAAGATAACAAGTGTCTCATTAAATTTAGTGATATCATCCATATATTTTCTAATTTGATTTACCAAAACATACATACCTACATACTTACTATTAATTTCCTAAATTGTTACATTTGAGGTAGATTTATCAATTTTTCTGAATATTTTTCTATTGTGTTCTTGTTTGTTTAATACGAGTATTGTTAGTATTTTTGTAATTTACATTCTTTGCATTTTTTTGTAATTTTTATAAAATACTTCCTCAATTATTAATGATTTTTTATTTAGTAATAATAAAGCTTATGCTAATATTATGCATGCAATAGTCTTCAGGAATACTTGAGAACCAGCTGACATGCTAAGGGTAAGCGTCAAGAAAAAGGGTTGAGAACCGCTGTTCTAAAGTTAATGGTTTTGGAGATAATAACTGTTGCTTTACATAAGGTCACTAAATACATAAAGGTACCGCCATTCCATTCCAAGATTTTGTTCCCCTAGATTAAAAAGGACAGAACATTGTAAGAAAGTGAGAGTGAGGTGAGACACTAATGACAGGAACATTTATATTTATACTACTATATTGCTAGCGGCTATGAGTGGGGAGGTCACAAAGTAAGTGAGACAGACAACCAACTCCTCAATGTATTTGGTGAGCTGTGCGCAAGCGCGTCGGCGTCGTCCGCGCGGTGGGGAAGTGGTAAAGTTTAAAGTTCGCTTCTAAAGGCGGAGTTCGAATTCTCAGGCATGCGCACGAGACGCATAATGCTCAGAGTGAGACTATGTCGGCGCCGTAATGCTTTCGGCCGTTTCCACGCCCTACTAGCAATATATGTATAATACATATATGGACGGCAACCCCAAATTAAAAGAGACAAAAGATACATGTTTGCACAGTTGGCGGTACCTTTATGATTTAGTAACCTTAGCTTTACATATATATATATATATATATATATATATATAATATAAATAAATATAATATAAAACTTACCTTGTTGTAGATATCTTTTGCATGTATTAATAATAACCTCGACGAGCTCTAATATTTCTTTATCTACAGGGTAACTGTTGCTTAATATTTAATTATGCACTGCAATCTATTTTAAAGTATGTTAACGAATTGAATTATTTTGAAAAATATTGTTTGTATTATGTCAATAGTTCAATTTCAACCTTTGAATGACATCTTGTTTAACTTAGTTATCCATTATTCCAATTTGTAAGTGATTGTTCATGTTTAATTAATTTACGGACGTTTAGACAATTTAAAACAAATTTATTTACAATTCCAAAATTAATTATCATTTTTAAACTTCAAGTTTACAAATCTATTATTAAATGAATCTTATCTAATTTGCATGCTTTTAAATTCTCTTTCTATTGGCCTTTTTAAATTTCCTCTTTAGTTAATATTGTTCATCGCTCAGTATTGATAATATAATTTCAATTTTCAACTCACTCTGCTTTATCAATAGTTGTGTGTTGTCTGTATCCTTCAACCTTGAAGTATCCCTTTGATCTGCTTTATCAATAGTGGTGTCTCGTCTGCATTCTTCAGCCTTGAAGTATCCCTTTGACTGTTCCGGATTTTGCTACTGTTGTAACAATGTTCTTCTAGTTGATTGATATTTTCTCCACAATGTTATCACGCACTGATAAACACTTTTAACACCTTTTAAATTATGTCTTACCCAGAGTTTATCTATTATGCAATTAATTCTGGATAATTATTTAATTTGACATATCTTCCTCATTTTTATAATATCCGCCCTCTTTCTATCTCAAACATAAACAACCCCTTTTTACTTATCTCAGCACTCTCTTTGAAAAATCTTATTAATTATTTAAAAAAATCAAATTAGTTAAATGTGTTGACATAAATCATTTTTTAGGTTATAACTATTTATACACTTTCCAGAAACTTAAATAACCATTGCATTTATAAAATTGAGTTATATTCCAATACTTTATAACATTCTGCAGTGCATCTCATATGAACAATAATTGATTTTTGACAATTCAAACGACTTGCATATTTTAAAATTATTATACCAATCTTGGCCAGTTTTAAAATTGATTCAACCTTTTTAAAGAATGTATTCTTTTTATCATTTTTTATATCATAGCATTTTACCCCCTTGAAGTTTAAATAAAAAAAATATCTGCTAATATTAATCATATATACAAATTCAAGAATATATATTTTTTTTATAACTTCAAAATATAACTATTGTGTTCCCACGCTAATTATTAATAATTGTTTAAAATAATCTAAACCTATTTATTTAAATTGAACTATTATTCTTCTAAATACACAATTTATTATTGTGATTATTTGTATACGGATATAATTGACTAATATGAAATCTTCCTTTTATATTGTTTGTTTCAGGATTTCTTAATTCAAAAGTCGTGTTTCCAAATATCTTTGTAATTTCATATGGTCCACTATAAGGTAAAACAAGTTTTGCACATAACTTCTTTTCTTTGTTGGCTACTTGTAATGTTTTAGCTATCACAAAATCACCTATTTTGAATTGTTCTCTTTTCTTAACCTTCTTGTTTACTCTTCGTACATATTTGTCAAGTTGTTTTTTCATTTTTATTGTTGCCAATTGTAATAATTCTATTATATTGTCACAATCAGTCTGCTGCCATGGTCTTTCAGGATTTATATGTTTCATTAATAATATTGGACTTATTTCTGTTACAGAGTTTGGTGTATTATTTATATAATTCTCTATTGTTGTTATAAATCTCACCCATGTATTATGTTTCTGATTTGTTAGAATTCTTAAAAATTTTATAACTTCTTTTATGTATCTTTCAGCAGGATTTGCCTGTGGATGTCGTATACTACAAAAACCAACCTTTACATTTTGTTGCATCATATTATTTATAAATCTATTATTCTTAAAATAAGTTGCATTATCCACTAACACTTTTCTTGGCTTTCCCAATTCTTCAAAATATTCCTTCAGATTCTTCAGTACATTATTTGTATTAATCTTCTTAGCAGGATATAGTTTTACATATTTCGTAAAAACATCTACAATTAACATGACATTCTTGTGTCCATATTGTCCAGTTATTAAGTTACTTATATAATCAATAGCTACCAGTTCCAATGGATGTTCCACTCTTATGCTTTTAATATCACTCATATTCTTGTAATTCTTCTCTTTTGCAAACAAACATATTTTACACGCATTAATTATCCTTTTAACTATTTTAACATCATTCTTGATGTAAAATATTTCACGAAAGATTATCCATGTCTTTCTTATTCCAATATGCCCATATTTCAGATGAATCTCTATGATTACATCTGTTGCAGTCTCCATATTTAAGACTATTAATTCATTCATCCCCACTTCTTTTAAAAGAATATTATCAACTATTTTATACCCCCTAGGATTTTCCATTAATGCTATTCTTCGTAATCTCATTATTTCTTCATTAGTTTGCATATTTAATAAATTCTGCTGTGAATATTTTCCTTCATCATCTTTTATTAATACTGGAGCTATTATTACTTTGTTGCCCTTTTCTTGAACTATATCTTTCCTACTTAAATAATCGGCTGTTACATTTAATCTGCCTGCTCTATGTTTGATATCAAAATTATACTGTTGTAAAAATAATGCCCATCGATATAATCTGTTGTTTAAAAAAATTTGTTTTCTTCATGAACGTAAGTGCTGCATTATCTGTCTCAATTAAAAATTTATTCCCGCTTAAATAAAATTTTAACTTGCTTATTGCATATATGATTGCTAGCATTTCCTTTTCAGCTATGGTATAACGTAATTCATAACCTTTTAATATTCTTGATAAAAATACAATTGATACTTCCTCTTGATTTTGTACTTGTACCAACTCTGCTGATATTGCATTGTTCGACGCATCAGTCCTCAATATAAACTCCGTATTAAAATCTGGATGTCTTAATAATAAATCCTTATAAAAATTTTCTTTCATGTTTTCAAAAGCTTGCTCATGTATTTCTTCCCATTTCCATTTTGTATTTTTCTTTAATAAATTTAATAGTGGTATCGATAAATCTGAAAATCTTGGTATGAACTTCTTGTAATAGTTTAACATCCCAAGAAAACTTCTTAATCCTTTGATATTCTTCGGTCTCGGAAAACTTTTTATCAACTTGATTCTGTCTTCATTTACATTGACTCCATTTTTACTTATAATGTATCCCAAATAATTTACTTTATCTTTTAAAAACTCACATTTTTCTATATTAAGTTTTAAATTGTTAATGCTAAATTCATTTAATATTGTTCGTAAATGTATCATGTGTTGTTACATATTTTCACTATATATCAAGATATCGTCAATAAAATGTACACAAAACTCTTCAAATTTATTTAAAATTCTTTGCATAGCTTTAATTAGCGCTGAACTTGATGTTGATAACCCAAATGGTACCACTTTAAATTGAAATACTTCTCCTTCTATTCTGAAACCTGTGTATTTTCTTGATTCTTCATGAAGATTTATCAACCAAAATGAATTCTTCAGATCTAGCTTTGAAAAAATTGTTTTATTATGTATCTTTGCTAGCAGACTATCTATAGTTTGCGGAGTTTCAAATTGAGGTTTTGTTATTTGATTTATGCGTCTCGCATCTAAACATAAACGTAACGAATTATCTTTTTTTTTCACAACAACTATGGGGTTTATATAGGATGTCGAACTTCTTTCAATTATTCCATTTCTTATCATTGTTTCCACTTCTTTTCTTACTTGTATCCTGTATTTAAAAGGTATTGGATATGTTTTAACCGAAAATTGTTCACTGTTTGTTACTTCCAAGCGGTGACTATAATTCTTTATGGTTGTAGTTTGACTGTTAACAAGGTTAATATTAGCTTTTAACATTTCAATTAATTCTTGCTTATATTTTACATTCTTCATTCCTATTTGCTCATCTCTTATTATTTCATTTATCATAAAATTATTAATCATCAATTCATTCCTTATTGTTTCCATTTTGGTATACAAATTTATCCTTTCTTCATCAATAATCACACATTTTTCATCCACATTTATCTGCATCTTATTGTGCTCCATAAAATCTATTCCGAGTATAAAATTGAAATGTAAGTTCTTTACTATTAAAAATCTTGCTACAATATTTCTACTTCCCATTGTAAGATTAATCATCACTGCTAGGTTTGTGTTAGAAAATTTATTATTATTTGCCGAAAATAAATCTATACTTTGAATTTTGAAAATTTGTTTCTTAAAAATATCCTTGTTATCATTAACAACTTGTTCCCTTACTAATGATACCTGAGCTCCTGTATCTATTAATGCAGAATACGTTTTATTATCTACCCTTAATTTTAAAAATGGTAAGAATGTTTCGTTCTCTTCTACATCCTCATTTTGTAATAAAAGCTGTTCTATACCCCCAAAAATTGTTGTTATTTTATTTAAGTTTATTTTTAATTTGACGTTTTTTTTGTTGATTTGTGCACGCCTCTGGTTCGTACACTTGAATCTCTTCCCATATGTTATTTGCAGTTCTTCTTCGACTGCTACTTGGTTCTCTTTCATCTGCCCCTTGATCATTCTGTCTTGCTGGTCTCATCTCCAGATAATTTATTTGTCGTTGATTATCATCCTTGGCTCTGTAATATTCTTGTTGCCTAGATTTTTGATTGTCTCTATAACCCATATTTCGGCTATCCAGATTGTTTCTTTCCTCATAATTGTAAGTATCCCTAGGTCGATTATTGTAATTATGATTTGAATTGTATTTTCCTTGGAATTTTTTAAAATTGTTCTCGGGTCTTTGTGGATTATTTTCTTGCCAAGGTCTCTTATAATTTGCATTATAATTCCCACGATATTGATTTTTATTATGATGAAACTGGTTATTCGGTCGCTCGATCCTTTCTCGATCAACTGCTGCATCGTAGTTTCTAACCATACTAATAAAATCTTTCATTTTCCTTATGTTTTGAACTGCTACTGCCCTAGTTAGTTCTCCTTCAAGGTGTCTGGATAAATGCTGCACTATTTCTTCCTCAGATAGTTTTGGAGTAAGATGACTAGCCTTACTAAATTGATCTAGTACATAATTTTCGCGCGTTCCTTTGCTAGTATCGTATTTTCCTGTTGTTAATATTTCTCTTATTTGAGATTGTTGGAAATTTCCCCAATATTGTTGAATAAACTCATTTCTAAACTCTTCATATGTATTCTTTTTATCATTTTTTATATCATAGCAATATATATACAGGTACTCGAGCTTTACATCAAAACAAGCGCCATCTGTAAAACTATATAACATTTCCGGTTTGAAATAAACGTCAGTTAAGAACGAACTGTTGTCGTGTTTGTTTGTGTGTAGCTCTGCTCAATAATGATTTTATTCAAAAAAGACAACGTTACCTAAAAATTATTTTTTGTGAATTACTTTAGGAGTAAGAAATGGTGCTTTTGAGCGTTAATGCTATATAGAGTGCTCAAAATTTTTGCCTCTGTATTTTTTAAAACCTCTTCTAATGATTTTTCTTCTAATATCTTAAATCAGGGCTGTCCACTTCAAGTGGCCTTAGGGCCACTGTAAAAAAATTTAAGGTTATGAGGGCCGCATTATAAACTGTGTCGTATGCGACTTTGTGAGTGATTTGTAATGAATATAAAACGTGTATATTTGGATACCAATTTTTATTTATTCAAGAAGCTTAGGTTACATTACAAAAAGCATTGAAACATAAAAGTAATATACAGGGTGTTCTCTGAGGTAACCGACAAACTTACACCTTGTGTTCTAGAGGTGATTCTGAACAGAAAAGTTCCTTTCCGTTCTTGAGATATTGACAAACGAAAAAATTTGCATCAATTAATGTAAATTTACATATAGAGATAAGTATAGTCTGTTTTTTTGCTTTATGATTCAGAGCAGGCTTTGCTTTTGCATTTTCGTAAGAGTGTATGTAGTTGGTTACAAAGAAAAAAAAACACTAGTAATGTCAAAAACCTATTACAACTGTCAATGTGTTAACTTATGCGCACTATTATATTTAATAAGAGCTAAAATTGCTGAACCATTGACATTAAGTAAGGTATTGCTTTATTTTAAGAACGTTTATTTAACCATTATAGTTATCTAACTATACAGAAACGACAAAATTTCTAGACGATTTATCTTATATGTATGTATATATGTACTTATGTATTATCTGTAACCTCATTTACCTTATATGTACTAATATAAAAATATATTAACAACATGCTGATGATTTTTGTTTGCAGATCTGTGCTGTAGAAGTTATTATTTATGCTAAACATACAACAGGGATTAAATGTTTTTTAACCTTGCCTAAAAATGTCACCGTTCATACACTTATGATAGTAGCTGTCATTATTGTCCAAGTTCAACAGTAAGTCACACCCTGGTAAAAATCCTGATGTACATACTGCATGCAAAATAGTATATCTCTTTCCCTCCGTCTTAACTTTAGATGGATTACTATTCGTCTGTGTGGTGAGGCCACCTACGCAAACTGGTTCCATTGCGAAATATCCAAGTTTCATACAAAAACTGGAACATATATTTTTCACTAGAATTTCGAAATTATATAAATATTTATTTAAAAAAGCAATCTTCGCCGAAATGTCATGATTCTTCTCACATAACAATTTTCTTCCATTCACAATTTTGTATTTATATCCCATATTTCTTATTGTGTAGTATAATTTTACACGACTCCCAGTATAATTTAGTTTCTCTCTTGCACATCACAATAAATTATCCAAAGTAATAAAATTTCAAAATTTCTTCTTAGTATCCTCCCTGAAACTATAGTCCTCCCAAGTTAGAAATTTCTTTTCATTATTCATATATAATTTTACACGACTCCCAGTATAATTTAGTTTCTCTCTTGCACATCACAATAAATTATCCAAAGTAATAACATTTCATTCTTCTGAGTATCCTCCCTGAAACTATAGTCCTCCCAAGTTAGAAATTCCTTTTCATTATTCATATTGTCAATCGGTTGTTGCTGGAGTTGTGATTTTGCCTCATTTATGAGAATATTAAACACAGTTGCATTCAAAATCTAGCATTATAAGAAATTGTTAGAAATTGTATATCTGTTTAATTCTTAATACTTAACATCAAAGATTTGGCCAACTCTTCAAATGATGGCTGTTTTACTTAAGTTACCATTGCTATCTTTTATATTAGTAAAACAGCGTTTTATAGCCGCCTCTTTGGTTTTACTATTAATACTGATTTTTCGTGGCATTTTATTAAGCTTTACCGAAGTGTCAACTTGACAATCCCAGCGACCTTGATTTTGACGTTAGGCATATTTTGTACCTAAGAGACTCTAGCGAGTCTAGCAAGTAGGGCTTTATAAGTCCTTTTTGCCAACCCCATGAACAAGGTCTAGGCATGCAGAGTACCAGGTACCTTTGTCATACTTAGAATTTTGCCGAGACTAAGGAGTTCCAACCTTAGCAAGGGATCTTTTACATGCTACACATCGTGGTAACATGGAACCCACGACTTTACATCACTTCCGAATGATGGCATTCTGTAGAGGTTTTTATCCGCATTTTTTAATTTTTAAAAACCTCACCGGGATCGGGGATCGAACTCTCGACCCTTAGATCAGTAGCCAGAATGCTTACCACTGAGCTATGAAGCCCGGCATTTGTACCTAAACTGTTATACACTGCTAAAATAATATAAATGCAAGGCCTGCTCTGAATCATAAAGTAAAAAAACAGACTATAGGTAAGCTAGATGAAATGACATTTGTTGATAAGTAAGAACTGTCAAAGTAATTATTAATTTACAACAATTAACAACTAGAAGAACTAAACCCTACTAAAAAACAATCAAAAACAGGTGTCTGATCGCTACAGGACCATTTTCATTGGTGGCAACTGCCAGACTGAGACAGCGAACAAGACAAGTCTTGCTCCGGAGGTGGGCAGGACTGTTTCGTAACACAAAGTTGCAAGATAAAGTGAAAATTCTTTTACTAATGATATATTTTCGTACATTTGTCCTATGTACCTATGTTATATTGTTTTCAATGGTTTATAATTTATATTCCAGATTTATGTTTTTTGAAAGTATAGTATCGATCCGCGGGCCGCAAAAAATACCCTGACGGACCGCATGCGGCCCGCGGGTCACATGTTGGACAGCTCTGTCTTAAAGCTTATTGCTAAATTCTACGGTTTAGACTATTATACGCGAGTTAAAACATAAAAATCAATTTTAGCCTCTTTTCAGTTGCTTCTTTTAAAGGATAATAAATAAACACCTTTAAAATGACAATTTAAACACTTGAACACTGAACGCAACAAACAACAAGATTTGAAAAGAAAAATTTAATCATTATTGACTCAAAAGATAAGAATTACGAAAGAACGGGAAATACAAAAGTAAATTACATCTATACCTTTTCAACTTGAAATTGAAACTAATCAATTTCAAAATGGGAATAAACAATTTCAAATTGAGAGAAGCTTTTTGTTAACGGGAGGCTTTAGAAAATGAAAATTACATGGTTGTGACAGAACAATTAATTATTGTTAGTTTTTGCTGGTGTTCATTAATCTAATAATATAAAAACTGCCGTACATCAACAAGGTGGATGCTGACAACGTAAAGAAGCAGATTCGCGCGGTATACAATAATAATGGAGATTGAAAAGCTCTTGCACATACACTGAATCTCAAGAAGAGGGAGAAGAGAAAAAACATATAATTTTATTTTAATCATCAGTTTTAATTTGAAGTTGTTTAGGGCCAATTTGAAATTGATTAGTCCCAATTTGAAGTTGAAAAGGTACAGTATCAAATAAAATTAGATTAAAAATAAAACGAATATTCAAAAATTCTGTACCTAATTGTATGAAATTTCCAAATATTTCTCCTTGTTGCTGAATACGATTGAACCTAGAAAGAATCTAAATTAGCAGTTTTGTGTTTTAACTACGTATTAAAGGGTTGCAATCGCAATAAAATCCTATTATTTAAGAAGAAGGCAAATAGCAAGAGACTTGATACGCCCTCACCGCGCGCGAAATTGGAGGCTATTATATATATATATATATATATAGGCCTTTCAACCCAAAAGGGTTATAGCCTCATCCTTAGGGATGTTATAAATCCTTTTAATGTGATGAATTAGTCCTCATATCTTCCAATGTCTACAATCTTTGGTGTGTTTTGGCTGCCTCCGCTACTTTTCTCCATTCTTTTCTATTATTGCATGTCTCTCTCCAATTTTCTATTTCCATAAGTCTTAGGTCTCCGAGTACTCCTTCCCACCCGCTACTTTTTGGTCTTCCTCTATATCGTTTCTGATAAGGCTTCCACTCCATTATTTTCTTAATAGTCCTTGTGGCTATTATATGAAACGTATTTTATTTCCATTGATATAACTGACGGTTAAGTTAATTTTAGACATTATTACAAAATTAGTGCAATCTGGAGAAATAAATTCAAAACCCGGAGCCCGGAGACGCGGTGTAGAA
Organism: Agriotes lineatus; assembly: GCA_940337035.1. Lineage (NCBI taxonomy): Eukaryota > Metazoa > Arthropoda > Insecta > Coleoptera > Elateridae > Agriotes > Agriotes lineatus. The sequence continues at coordinate 24,131 of CALNHX010005390.1, read as the reverse complement.
ACCCTTAGATTTCGGGTGAAACCCTGAGAGGTGGTCACCCTAATTGCTGTCCACATACTTTATTTTAAAAAAATAATATTGAATTTTAGTTCTGAATACTAATTAGAAATATACGAAGGCAATGTCAATTTGTAAATAATTTTTTCGTTGACCGCTTGTTAATTTCAATATTAATGAATTATTTTTGATAATTTAAAATTTTACTGGCAAAATATCTCAAACCTTTCATTTTATAGTGTTTTTGGTCATCACAAGATATTGAAGCACACTATAGATGTGAATAGCTGCAACCGATTTCACAGAGGGCTGATATAATAAGAGGTAAGGTGTCTAAATAAACCACTCAAAATTTGTGATGCAAAAAAATATATATTGTGAAAATAAAATGTACCTACACTTCTCCCACGACTATTAATTAGTTATATTACCTGCCATATTTACAAGAATATGACCACCGAATTATAAGAAGTGACAATCAATACATATTTAATATAACGGACTTAAGTTACTATAAGAGTACTAATTTACTTATTTAGAATACTTTTCTGTGCACATACAAAACTATTCATAAATAATAAGATTATTTGCTAAGCGAGATATTGCGTTACTTATAGTTTTAAATTTGCAAATCATTAAATTTTCTTCGATATCAATACCTCATATGGGGGTACCACTGATTGTTTCTGCAAGCAACAAAATGGAAATAGAATTACAAGAAATAATTTTCGAAGATGGTTTCAAACGCTTCTTTTGCATTCAAATATCGCAAACCACACATTTTATCCTTTAATCTAGGGAAGAGGAAGAAATCACAAGGTACAGGTGCTTCAGTAATTCCACATTTAATGCCCTAAAATAGCCCTGATGATTACTTCAAGGCCAATATTACTGCTCTTTTTCAAACCACTTTGGCAGATAAATTGTTGTGTTCTAATCAGCAGTTACCGTTTTCCTATCTTCTAATGCAACATTTGCAATAGGGCCGGCATTTGAGAAAAATGCATTTTTTTTGCCAACACTTCGAACCCACTTTACTTTGACAGGTTTCGAGTCTCGAAAGACCCATCGAGTCAATTGTCATTTCGTTTCAGGTTCAAATGTGTATATCCACGTCACCTGTCACAATATTGTACACTGCTTTAAATTTGCCTTCATTGTATTTTTTAGTGTTTTCTTGTACAATTTCACATTATTTGCTTTTGAGCATTGGTTAAATTATGAGGTATCCAACGACAACAAACTTCCTTGACTTTCAGAAAATTTTATTACTAGCAGTCATTCCAGTGGCCAAAGCCCTGTCTAATTCTACAGGTGATTTGATTGCCTTCTTCAAATAAATTATCAACAACAGCTATGTGTTCATCTGTAACTGCAGAAATTGGAAGACCTTCCTGTAATTCATCACTGGGGGAAACTCAAACAAACTTGAATTCATTATAAACTAACCTAACACAAGGTGCTCCATTACCAAAACCAGTTCGAAGCCTTTCAACACATTGTTTTGGCGAGACTGAACGTTTCAAGTCGTAGATAAATCATGACTCAAAAACTTTCTTTTCTTAAATACATTTTCTTAGCACGTACAAACTTTAACACTAGGAAAAAAATTATTAATAACAGATAATAAAATCTAACAAGAACTGTTACAGTACATGAGTAATTATGTATTTTTGTTTAGCGATACGTTTATTTTCATAGATAGTTTGAATATGTTTGTTACTGTTAATTCGTCATCAGCTTTGCTGTCAACATCCTCACTTCAAGGGCATCAGTCCCTCCTCTTTGAGGTTTTTAAGCATTAGGATGCTAAGGTTGCCAAAGCCAAATTGGGGATCGTAGTGAAGGCCGTTGGGGTTATTGGGGTTTGAATCAAAGTTTTCTTGTCCAGAACCAGAGGCTCATACCTCTGAATCAAAGGCCACTGCTTATGCTAGTTTGCAGCAATTATCAGTGCTACCTTCATATGTGTAGATAAATAATTTGTCTGTATTAATTTGTATCCACAAACACAGCACCTTTTCCCATACACAGTGACAGGACATTTTAAGTTTAGCAAATTAAGCAAAATATACGTTAATTTTATATTAATTAGAATTTATTATATTTAACACCACAGCGACGTTAAAAAATTGATGACTCAGTTTCTCCATTAATTGTATCATTGAGAATAACTAATTACCTAAATTCCAAGAAACCAGCAATTTATAACAGTAGTACCTACAAAAAATTAACACTTAAAATGCCTGTAACCTCATAAAGATTAAGTTTAGAATATGCATTTATCAGACGTTTTTGACTTAAAAAACCTCCGCAATACATTCTCAAGCTATAGCCATTGCATGGCGAGACACCCTGTATGAGAACTCTTATGTAAGAGAAAACGATCTCTTGGGTATTGAATCAGAACAAAGTAAAACTTTTTCATGTATGAGTTCTCATATGTTTAACTATCTGACTTTTAGTTGCTGCTCTGTATTCACAAACGGAGCAAACATACGGCTTCTCTCCTGTATGAGTCCTCATATGTTTAACTAAATCACTTTTATTTGATGTTCTGTGTTCACAAACGGAGCAAATATAAGGCTTCTCTTATGTATGAGTCCTCATATGTTCAACTAAATTACATTTCTTTGATGTTCTGTGTTCACAAATGGAGCAAATATAAGGCTTCTCTCCTGTATGAGTTCTCATATGATTAACCAAAACACTTTTCGTTGATGTTCTGTGTTGACAAACAGAGCAAATATAAGGCTTCTCTCCTGTATGAGTTCTCATATGATTAACCAAACCACTTTTCGTTGATGTTCTGTGTTCACAAACAGAGCAAATATAAGGCTTCTCTCCTGTATGAGTCCTCATATGTTCAACTAAACTACTTTTATATGCTGTTCTATGCTTACAAACAGAGCAATTATAAGGTTTCTCTCCTGTATGAGTCCTCATATGTTCAACTAATTTACATTTCTTTGATGTACTGTGTTCACAAATGGAACAAATATAAGGCTTCTCTCCTGTATGAGTCCTCATATGTACAACTAAACTACTTTTATCTGCTGTTCTATGCTTACAAACAGAGCAATTATAAGGTTTCTCTCCTGTATGAGTCCTCATATGTTTAACTAAATTACATTTATTTGATGTTCTGTGTTCACAAATGGTGCAAATATAAGGCTTCTCTCCTGTATGAGTCCTCATATGTCTAACTAAATGACTTTTATTTGATGTTCTGTGTTCACAAACAGAACAAAAATAAGGCTTCTCTCCTGTATGAGTCCTCATATGTTCAATTAAATTACATTTATTTGATGTTCTGTGTTCACAAATGGAGCAAATATAAGGCTTCTCTCCTGTATGAGTCCTCATATGATTAACCAAAACACTTTTCGTTGATGTTCTGTGTTCACAAACAGAGCAAATATAAGTCTTCTCTCCTGTATGAGTCCTCATATGATTAACCAAACCACTTTTCGTTGATGTTCTGTGTTCACAAACAGAGCAAATATAAGGCTTCTCTCCTGTATGAGTCCTCATATGTATAACTAAATCACTTTTATTTGATGTTCTGTGTTCACAAACGGAACAAATATAAGGCTTCTCTCCTGTATGAGTTCTCATATGTTCAACTAATTTACATTACTTTGATGTACTGTGTTCACAAACGGAGCAAATATAAGGCTTCTCTCCTGTATGAGTCCTCATATGTTCAACTAAATTACTTTTGTTTGATGTTCTGTATTTACAAACAGAGCAATTATAAGGCTTCTCTCCTGTATGAGTCCTCATATGATTAACCAAACCACTTTTCGTTGATGTTCTGTGTTCACAAACAGAGCAAATATAAGGCTTCTCTCCTGTATGAGTCCTCATATGTTTAACTAAATCACTTTTATTTGATGTTCTATGTTCACAAACGGAACAAATATAAGGCTTCTCTCCTGTATGAGTCCTCATATGTTCAACTAAATTACTTTTGTTTGATGTTCTGTATTTACAAACAGAGCAATTATAAGGCTTCTCTCCTGTATGAGTCCTCATATGACTAACTAAATGACTTTTATTTGATGTTCTGTGTTCACAAACGTAGCAAATAAAAGGTTTCTCTCCTGTATGAGTCCTCATATGTATAACCAAACCACTTTTCGTTGATGTTCTGTGTTCACAAACGTAGCAAATAAAAGGCTTCTCTCCTGTATGAGTTCTCATATGTTTAACGAAATTACTTTTATTTGATGTTCTTTGTTCACAAACGAAGCAAATATAAGGCTTCTCTCCTGTATGAGTCCTCATACGTTCAACTAAATGAGTATTTTCCATGTTTTCTTGTTTGATGTATAGCTCCTTATCAAAATTTGCATTGTCATTCGCGTTTTGCGATATCCAAGATGCAGTTCCTGTAGAACTACAACATTTACTACCCATAGTTTCTTGTTTAATATTCATTTTGTTTGTTTAAACATCAAAGTTCCTTTCAATGATATATAACCAACGAAATGTAGATATCTTCACACCTGCAACAAAGGAAGATTTCATTAATGTATTATGAATTTAGCAATATAGAGGCGCTGAGCATTGGACAAAATTTCTTAAATTTTAATTGCAAATTTTAACAGCTTTTTTTTCATATTTTGTTAATGTGCTGAACAACGAAATTCTAGTTAGAAATATACAAACAAATCAAAATTAGCCAGAAAGGTTATCTTCAATTTTATAATTAGATTTATGCAACATTTTAACATTTTTAACGTAAGTCAAACTTTGTTTATGTTTATTTTTATATAATCTAGCAACATCACTTAATTTTTGAGTAGGTACATTGTTTTTTGAATGGTGCTCAATATTCAGATATAGAGTGATTCATAAATAATTCAAAAAACTTCAAGACGATTCCTTTTCGAAAATTAAGGAAGGCTATTTATAAAATCTTTCCTAAAACGTCTCCTTTTGGAGTTACACCCCTCTAATGGGGAACGTTAAAATTAAGTGTCCATTTTATTTCCCAAACTTGGAGAAATGTAGGAGAATATATAGTAATATTTTCGATCATCCACTATTTTCACAAGGGGCTGAAAGTTGTCACCCCTGTTGGTTTTTTTTTAGAACTTTTTGAAGGGTTGAAATTTTGCAATTAATGTTTTTAAAGCTCGATTTATTTGGAAATTTTCTACCCTTTAGTTTCTACCACAAAACCTACAGTTTTTGAGCAAAAATAGAATAAGTGATCACGCATACAGTGAACCCCACAAATGTAATTCTAGCTAGCCTGGAATAGCAGAGTGATAGACTTGAAATACGTTTTAAGAACAGAAATAGAATATTTAAGAGTAATTATCAATGAGAAATGTGAATTCATTGAAGAACTAAAACAAAGCAACCAGCAGAAATTTATGTATTCCAAAATGGACTTGATGCCATCAAATGTATTATACAGTGCTTTCGTAAAGTGGTGAATAAATTCGTTAAAAGTTCAAGGAATAACTTTTGGAAAAAACGCTCAGACCCGTCGATTTTTATTTTTATTTGAGCATTTTTTGAAATAAAATGCATACATACAGGGTGTCCCGTGTATGAGGTATCAATGTTTTTTTTAAATGGAAACCCCCTTTTTTTATTACGGAATCTGAAAGAACGCATCACTTTACTTACGTTAAGCTGATTTTTGAGTATAGATCAGATGATCAAAAATTAAGAAAAAATTTAAAAATTGCAAAATACTAAGTTTAGTAATTTCTAAAACAACTAAATTAAATGTACAAATTGTGCACCGTTGTCTGCCTGACAGTAACTAAGATGACCGATATGTTTTTTGTTGATTGCTGTCATTGATAAAAGCGTAAAATCACACTTCTTAAAGTCAAATTTAGTATTTTGCAAATTTTTTTCTTAATTTTTGGTAATGTGACCTATACCCAAAAACTACCTTAGCGTAAGTAAAAAGATGCGTTCTTTCAGATTCCGTAATAAAAAAGGGGGTTTCCATTTAAAAAAAACATCGATAACTAGTGATGTAAAAAAACGCGTTTTTTAAATCGAATAAAAAACCTAGAAAAAAAACAGAAAAAAACGTTTTTTTTTGTTTTTTTTTGTTTTTTATTCATTTTTGTAATTGGCAGCACGTTTTGGTAGGTATGGTTGACGGCATGTAAGCAAATGACAAAGTTTAAACTTATTTTGATTTTACATGCACTTTAAAGTTCAAGAAAACTACAGCACAGACTAGACAAATGTTTAATAAATGACAGTAACATTTTATGCCTACTGCCTACTCGTATTACTCACAGAACAGCAAAGCGTATGCATGCGTCTATGAGAGCACCCCGGCCCCACCCCTACTATTGGAAGTTGCTTTAAGCTGAAGCCAGCTCTGAAACTGTCGACCTGATCGACGAATCAAGTTACGTTAGCGATTCATCAGGGTCATCATACAGTGACATGGGTGACGTAAACTGGATGGATACTGACTCCGAGTCAGTTGAGGAGTCAGCTATGTCTGTTAGCGAGTGATTTCTGCATTATTATAATTTCTACAGGGTGTTAGGGAAGTCGACGGAAAAATTTCTAGGGGTGAATCCTTGGCCCAAGATATGATGATTTAACTCAACTTACCTATATACAAAGTTGCTTAGTTTAGCCGCTAGAGGGCTTTAAAGATTATTAATAATAATAATAATGGTGCACTAACACCCCATGAAGGAGCTTGGCCTGCAAGGCGGAAGGTCAGAGCTTCCATATCCTCGCTCTCACACCCGGCTGTCGCGTGTCAAATTCATGACACATGGTGATGTGGTGAGCGTCACGCATTAGACAACCGCATTATTACCCATTATTCCTTCGAACTCAGGTCCCCAATTCTTTAAAGCGACTAGCTTTTTTAAATGTTTTAACTCCCTGTATAATCACTACCAATTTTTTTTTCTGGATAGTTACTTTAATTTAGAAGCTATTCACTCTCTTAAAAAATTTTAGTTGGGTAAACGGTTTAGCCACAAAAAATAATTTCTAAATCCCTACAAGCCTAGTGTTATGTTACAATTACTGATTCAGGCTTGTAGGGATTTAGAAAATATTTTTGGTGGCTAAACCGTTTACCCACCTAAAATTTTTTAAGAGAGGAAATAGCTTATAAATCAAAGTAGCTATCCACAAAAAACATTGGTAGTGATTATACAGAGGGTTAAAAAAATATGGATGGGCCCATAATTGATTGTGATAACGTTTTTAAACACCCTGTAATTTTCGAAATTAAGTTTACTGGTAAAATCCCATGGCCAAAAAATGAATAAAATCAAAGATTTTTCCACTTATTTGAAAAAATTAAAAAAAGCTAATCTTCTTTAAAGCCCTCTAGCGGCTAAACTAAGCAACTTTGTAGATAGGTAAGTTGAGTTAAATCATCATATTTTGGGCCAAGGATTCCCCCTAGAAATTTTTCCGTCGACTTCCCAAACACCCTGTATATCCACTTTGGCTATTTTTCTATTTTTCTTTAGAAATATTTGCTTTTTTTTGTTATTATAAATTCTATAATTCACTTTACCTACGAAATGTATTATTTTTATTTAAAAATCTGTTTTTTGTTTTTCCAAACAAATTACTTGTTGCTATTCACTACACTTTAATTCTGAAAAAAAAAACGTATTTTTAAAAAAAACCAGACCGCTTGGTTTTTTTACAAAAAAAACACGTTTTTTTTTAAAAAAACGAACGGTTTTTTTTTTGGTTGCATCACTATCGATAACGCCATACCTCATACGCGTGACACCCTGTATGTATTTTATTTCAAAAAATGCTCAAATAAAAATAAAAATTGACGGGTCCGAGCGTTTTTTCCAAAAGTTATTCCTTGAACTTTTAACGAATTTATTCACCACTTTACGAAAGCACTGTATATCAATGATATATGCAAAGATATCAAGTCAAATATTTTAATCTATGCAGATGATGTTAAACTATAGGTAACTCATTCGCAGACTGTGTCAATCTACAATCCGATCTAGATATTCTTGCCAACTGGTGTATTCTAAATAAGCTTAATTTAAACATTCATCAATGTAAAGTTATTACATACACTCGGAAGGTCTCTTCAATAACCTTTCCATATACCATTGATCTGACAATCCTAACATGATCTGAACTTACCAAAGATTTAGGCATATTATTTGATAGTGAGCCGACCTTTAACAATCATATTGGCAAAATTGTCTACTCAGCCTACAAAATGTTCGGATTTATCATTCGTAACTGCAAACAGTTTAAAAACACTACAACTATTAAAACATTGTAGTCTGGTATGTTCTAAGCTTGAATATGGCATCCTTGTTTGGAATCCATTTTATGACTGTTACAAGACTAATTGAATCTGCTCAAAGAAAGTTTTTAAAATATATATGGTTCATAACAATAAATCCATCTTTCGTCACCGGTGACGATGTCATACACATGTTTTGACTGACCACTTGAAAACCTCTTCAACATTTTCTTGTACCAATCCACACGTGGTAGTTTTTGAGCTTCATTCCAATTATGTGGCACCCAACGCGTGCATAGCTTTCTGGCACTTAAATGTTGGTGAAGATGCTTAAGGATGCCTCAATTTCAGCATAGGCAATTCGCCGGTCTTGCTCCAAGAGGCGGCGTACAGCGTTAACATTTTCATCAGTAACCGCAAACTTTGGATGACCTTCACGGACTTCATCATTAGGATCATTTCGGCAACGGCGGAATTCCGCAAACCGCTCGTAAACGGTGCGGTCTGATGGTGCTTCATCCGCAAAAGCATTGCGAAGTCGTTCGATGCACTGTTTTGGAGTAAGAGAAGATTTAAAATCGTGAAAAATCATCGCGCAATAATCTCTTCGACTTAGTTCCATTTTTCATACAACACACAACAGTTAAAAGCTTATCACATACGAACCGTGAACAATTTTCTCAATCTGTCAACTTCAGTTGTCTACTGAAATGTTGTTTCATGGCACTGTTATTAGGATATTGTATTGTAAACCTTAATAGCTTTGGCTCTGCAAAAACCTTTAAATTAATTTGAAAAGTATTCTTTTCCATTATAGCAACAAAAAGTTGACAGTTTAGTGTTAAAGTGAGAAGTTACAATGGCTTCAAATTGTTTGAAATACTCTAAAACCTCACCTTTGTGCTTCAGCATATAAATAATACTAAAGTGTGTATTATCATCAATAAGTGTTACAAAATACCTATTATTGTCATGCGCTAATGGTGTAATTGATCCACAAACATCACTAGCCTATGCGCTAGTTCTTGAGGCCTTTTAGTTTTGCGATTCGAATGTTTTGCAAATGGCAACCTAGTTATTTTACTTTCACAACATACACTACAAATATTCACTTATAATATCATGAGTTGTCAAAGTTATGCCAAATATTTTTGGTGTGGTATCACCAATGTTCATTGTGCTTAGGTTCGATTAGGACGAGTGGAATAAAGTGGAAGTCTTTGATAAGAACATAAGTAAATCAAGCAACGGTAAATGCTATATTCACAGGACGATACTATATATCGGTTATTTTTCATACATTAATACATTAGATATAATTATTGCATGACTACTCTAACACCCCCACTTCATGCTAGTCCCACTAGGCGACCACATCTCTTCAGTGTATCGGAAGACTGGTTTGGTGAGAACATCTGCAGTGTTTTCATGAGTGTCGATATATTCCATCTTGACTTCTCCTTGTGTAATCTTCTCACAAACAAAATGGTATCGTACGTCTATATGTTTAACTCTAGATGACAAAACAGGATTGGCAGCCAGTTGTAATGTGCTCTTGTTATCGCACAATAACTTGGTTGGTCCTGATGCTGATTTCAATATATCCTTTTGGAGTTGACGTAGCCAAATTAACTCCTGAGTTGCCGTACTTGCTGCTAGGTACTCTGCTTCTGTGGTAGATAGTGCAACTGTCTGTTGTTTCTTAGAAGCCCAACTGATTGCTCCATTTGAGAGGCAGAATACGAAACCTGAAGTGGACTTTCGAGAATCCCTATCAGTGGCCCAGTCGGAATCAGTATAGCCGATCAGGTCATCACCTTTTTGGTAGTAGTAAATCTTCATACTTTTTGTTGCCTTTAGGTATCTGAAAATTCTCTTCACTACAGTCCAATGAGCTTCTCCAGGGTCATTAGCAAAACGACTTAATACTCCCACTGCATATGCTATGTCTGGATGAGTCCCCTGTGATGCATATAAGCTTCCGATTGCTTCTCGGTATGGAACCTTTTGCATTCTCTCACGTTCTTCCGGGGTCTTCGGTGACATCTCCTTTGTGAGTTTTTGATTGGTGTCAAAAGGTGTAGCACCTCCTTTACAATCACTCATTCAAAATCTTGTTAACATATCTTCTATGTACCTTTCTTGATCTATACTGAGTGTGCCTGCTGATCTATCACGTACTATTTTGATGTCAAGGCAGTAGTGAGCTTGTCCAAGATCCTTCATTTTGAAGCATTGCATCAATTCCCTTTTGACCTTTTCCTTTTCACAATTATCATTCATTAATAACAAGATATCATCTATGTAAATGGCCAGGATGATTAACTTTCCATTTTTACTTGTAAAATAGATGCAGGGATCTGCTTTAGATTGCTGTCCAATTCCACAAAGTACTTTATCTACTTTGCGTTCGTACTGAGGCTATTACGATACGCGTTTGCGTATCGTAATAGACACAAAGCGATGCTATAATAAAAATACTAAAAATTTTCATTTTTTTGCTTAAAAAAGTGGCAAAGTAGATAAAATACTGTATGATACCTCGTTTATAAGGCATTTTGTAGCACTTACTCCTTTAGGGCACTTCTCGCTTCGCTCGTCGTACCCTAAATACGTGCGTGCTACAAAATGCTTCTTATAAAACTCGTATCATAATATACTATTATCCAACATGTTATACCAGGCTAGACTGGCTTGTTTTAACCCATAAATTGATTTCTTTAAGCGACAATAACGGTGTGTGAAATGATTTGTACCCGGTATATTTCTTCTTCCAAATCCGAGTGCAAAAAAGCACAAATTACATCCATCTGATCTAATTCAAGATCATACTTTGCAGCTAATGCAATTAGAAATTTTATAGAACTATGACAAACTGTGGGTGAAAAAGCTTCTTGGTAATCAATGTCGTATTTTTGCGAGCAACCCTTTGCTACAAGTCTTGCCTTATAACGTTTAATATTTCCATTAGATTGATATTTGACTTTGAAGACTCATTTACTTTTGATGGCTGTTCTCTCCGCGGGAAGGTACATAATTCCCATGTGCCATTTGCTAAGTGGGCTTGCACTTCTTGGTCCATCGCCGCTTTCCATTCTTCAATTGCTTCTGATCTCATAACATCCTCGAAGGTTTGTGGATCAGCTTTAGATGTTAATTCTGCTTGATAGATAAGAAAATCATTGTTAAAAATTGTTTGCACTTCACTTTCATTTTCTTGTGTTTCTTCAACTATTTCTTTGGTCTCTTCATCTTTTTGGTGTTTTTCGCCTGCGTGATGATCATTTTGTTTTGCTTGTATTATTTCAAACATCTGATGCTCTGTTGATGTGCTTTCTTCAGTTTTTGGTGAAGGCACATTCTGAACATTATTTATATCAAATGTATTTTCTAAAAATATCATATCACGTGTCTTGATTAACCGTTTGGTTTGTGGGTGAACCACTCAGTATCCCTTTGTGTTTTCGCAATATCCAACAAAGATGTGTGGTTCTGATTTTGCATCTAATTTTTGTTTTAGTTCCTTGGATTCATGAACCATGGCGATGCATCCAAAAACCTTCAGGTGAGACAAGTCTGGCACCTTTCCCGACCATGCCTATTCGGGTGTCACCCTATTCAAAGCCTTAGTTGGAGCTCTGTTTCGTAAATAGTTTGTTGTGCTTATTGCTTCTGCCCAAAATTCGGTGGGTAGATCGGCATCCATCAGCACGGTTCTAGCTCGTTCGACTAGAGTGCGGTTCAGACGTTCGGAAGCTCCATTTTGTTCCGGGGTCCTGGGAACAGTTGTTTGATGTTGAATTCCATTACTCTTCAAGATTGTAAGAAGCTTATTGTTTATATATTCTCCTCCATTATCAGTTCGCAGTGCTTTGATCTTACTGCCAGTTTGATTTTCTACTAGAGCTCTGAATTCCTCAAATTTCTCTGTAACTTCATTTTTGGAATTCAAGAAATACACAAACGATTTTCGGGAATAATCATCCATAAAGGTTATGAAATATTTCGCTCCTCCAATTGAGGTTACTTACATTGGTCCGCAAACATATGAGTGAACCAAATCGAGAATACCATTTGTCCTTACATTTGTAGATGTTACAAATGGTAATCTATTCTGCTTACCTTTGATACAAGCTACACATTGTGTCATTGAATTGGAAAATGAATTTATACCTGTACACATGTGTCTTTGTAGTAAAATCATCGACTGCTGATTCAAGTGTCCAAGTGTTCGATGCCAAATTTCTTGTGAAGTTGCAATTGATGCTATGAAAGTTGAATTTGATTCAGATGCATCTAATCGATAAATGTTACTGTCGACAGTTGCTGTTCCAATGATTTGTTTATCATCAACTTTGACTTCACATCCAACGAGCCTATCCTTCACTGTCAAATAATATAAGGTTTTATTCTTCTCAGCAATTTTTGCGACTGATAAGATTTACTGATACATCTGGAACGTGAACTACCTCTTTTACTATAGCCATACTACCAGTGGTAAGTGGAAGTTGCACTAATCCACTGCCGGATACTGTCATTTGACTTCCAGTGGCAATTCCAATTGTTTTGTTTTCATCAACTTCGTAGTTTTCAATTAACTCCTTTTGTGATGTCATATGCGATGTGCAACCACAATCTAGATAGGCTACCAGTTATTTTCGGAACGCTTACCACCACATGCTGCTGCAACAAATGCCTCTTCAGTTTTTGGTTTGGTATTCGGAACTTGTGTTTCTGCTCTCCCTATTGGGCAGTTGGGTTTAATATGACCACATTTGTTACAACCAAAACAGCGGGGCCATTTACCTTTCGGCTTCTGTGGAACCTTGTTTTTGTTTGGTTGAAATTTCTTCTGACCAAAAAATGCATTGTGTTCTTGGTTTGACCCAATATTTTTGACATTATCTTGCAGAAGCAAGTTTTTAACAAACTCTACAGTGATATTTTGATTCGATCCTTGTATCACCAAAATCAGCGGTCGAAAACTATCTGGAAGTCCACCTAAAATTATCATTCCTATATCTTCAGAATCCATCGTCTTGCCTATGCTTTCTAACTGCTCAGCTATTGATGTAATGCAATCAATATATCCAGAAACTGATTTAAAATCTTCAAATCGTGTGCGCCACAACTTCTGATATAGTCCGATATGTCGAACAATCTCTTTTGTAGGCACTGCCAAGCTTCTTTTGCTGTCTTCGCCCTTTTCGTCTCCTTAGCGGCAATACGTTTAAGTGACAAATTAATTTTGGCTAGTGCTCTCGTATCTAGCTCTTTATCTACCTCGGTACCTTCCGCATATTCCAGGCAGCTCCAGAGCTCTCCATCAATAAGAAAGTTCTTCATCTAAAATTTCCAATCGCTATTGTTTGATTCATTTAAATGTTTGGATTCCGGGAGCCCTCCTACTGCTAGCGCTGTTGTTATAGGTTTCCTTGCATTTAATTGAGCCTGCAAAAAATCTAACTGTCTTTGCATTTCTTCCATTTTATTTTTTGCACAGTAACTGAGGTTTAAACAAAAGTATGAAAAATGTTCAAAATAATTTGTGCGGTATACCTTAGTGTTTTTTACTAATACAACCGTTGTGTGAGAATTTTCCACCGTTGTATGAGGAATTTCCACCGCTGTATGAAAATTGTCCACTGTTGTATGAGAATTGTCCACTGCGGGTGACGTCAACGTTTATTGTTTTGAGGTTAACCTGCACTTGTAACAATTTTACCAGAGTGTCCTTTTACACTGTACCCTCAACTCTGATAACACGTATTTCACTTCTCTACAACGTAACTTTGAGTTTGTTTGACACTGGACGCATAACCTGATGGAATAAAGTGGAAGTCTTTGATAAGAACCTAAGTAACGCAAGCAAGGGTAAATGCTATATTCACAGGACGATACAGACCAGTGATGCCAGATCGAATAACATTATTATCGTACGACAGTAGTAAAAATTATCGTACATTATCGTACATTTTATCCTATTATAATATTTTGGATGGTACATAACAAAATATAACTACAAGAATGAAATAATTCTGAAATAAATCCGATAAGTGGTAATAATTAAACCGCTAATCAAAAATGCTTGCGGGATGCATTTTTTGTGAAAGATGCAAGTCGAAAGTGGGCATGTGGAAAGTCGGTGATGTATGTAATCAGCTTATTATCATAAATAATAACAGCACCGAATCAAATTTCAGCACCTTGTGGTTAATACCGGTTCAGCAAAAATATCTGCACGTAACTGTCATATCGATGATACGGTCAATATTAGTACTTATCTGCCAAATTTGTGAGAATTTTCAATAATAGCCAAATTATCGTACATTTTGCCATTATCGTACATGTGCTATCGTACATCGCACGACTGGTAAAATTATCGTTCAAAAACGATAATGATCGTACATCTGGCAACACTGACACAGACTGTTTATATATCGGTTATTTTTCATACATTAATATATTAGTTATAATAATTTGCAAGACTTGCGCAACACTAAAGGTGTCTTTAGAACAAGCTGAACCGGACAAAAATGAAACCAAAATAAAAAACCTAAACACCAAACAAGAACTTCATTTAAGAAAAGCAGAAGTTTTTCAGAAAGCTGTCAAAACCGTCACAAAGGATAAACTTCCACACATTCTAGCAGCATGTTTTGATTTTGAAAAGAATATGCCGGTTCCAGTAACTAATGTGCAAGATGAGTATTATTTACGCCAACTTTGGATACACAACTTAGGCATAAAGAATCTTAATACTAACGAAACTACAATGTATATGTATGCAGAACATTTTGCATTAAAAGGTCCAAATGAAGTGATAACTTGCTTGGAAGATTTTCTACTCAATAATAAAACGTCTGATCACAAGATACTCAAGCTATATTGTGACAACTGCTTTAGCCAAAACAAGAATAAATTTTTGTATGCTTTTCTAGATCAGTTATGCCTAAAAAATCACTTTGAACGTATCGAAATTTTATATCCGATGCCTGGCCACAGCATGATGCCCATAGATCGGGACTTTGGATTAATAGAAAAAAGAAAACTAAAAGCAGACAAAGTTGATAATCCCGAGTACTATGTAAATTTAGTAAAAGATTGCAACAAAAAACATCCATTTAAATGTGTTTTTGTTCAGCACTCTTTGAGGTCAGATGGACTTCTGATTGAGGATGATCGGATTCTCAAAGTAAAGGATTTCAAGGGTTTCTTTACTCCCCACCTCAAACTTTCTATACCTGGAATTTCAAAAGCAAGGTTCATAGAGTTTCAAAAAGGTGCTCGTGGCCGACTAAAAGAAACTTACTCAGGTGAATCGACAGAAATGAAGCTCTATAAAGTCGGGCAAAGCCGCAATATATCAGGTGAGCCAAATCTCGCATATGACAACGAATATCTTTCGATTAAAGATCTGAAGCACCAAAATGTTATGCACCTGTTAAGCTATGTAAAAGGAAATAAAGATTTTTTCAAAAGGACATTGGCAAATAATGGCACTGTTGCACGTGCTACCTTGCGGAATGAAGGGCTTGAGGAAGTAGCAGTTCATTCTGACGTTGATGTTTATGAATAATATTTTTGTTTTATATTTTTTTTAGTTATTCTAATGTATTATTTAGTGAAATAGGTTCTAAATAGTTTTACATGTTAATAAATTAAATGTCTAAAAACATTGTATAGTATTATTTATAGGGGATTTAAAAAAAAATATTAGAAATCCAAAGTAAAAAGTGCCAAAGTCCATTTTTACAAAAAAAAATTTCTTTTGGTTGCAGTCATAAAATCCAACAAATATAATGCTGTAGTCTTGCAAAGACTATAAAGTTTTTTCAACAAAAAGAGTAGCATCATATACGTAAGCATAATATTTCCAACCACAAACAAAACTTTCGAACTCATTTTTCTCAAAAACATTAAAATGTGACTTAGGCACATTTTGCTTTGGACCCTTCAGAAGGGTCCAATGCAAAATGTGCCTAAGTCACATTTTGCTCATTTTAATGATGATGGCGCCATCTGCTGTATTTTTCTATTAGCTTTATTTTAGTGTAACTAAAATTGCTCCAAGTTGTACCTAAGTCCGTATACGAGCATGTCAGCTTGAGAAACAAAGGCCTATTTCAATGCTAGAAGTGCCTAAGTCCACTGCCTATGTCCGCTCTACGCAATAGTTTAGTTAGTTATGTGTAAACACCAAAACAACTGTTGGGCGTTTACAGATAATGTTCTGCAAAGTTCCAAAATTAAGTGATTCGTAAATGAAGTATTAGTATGGCAGGTAAGATATCTTAATTTATTTATTTTGCACTTTCAAACATTTACAGTTTGCTTATTTCTCCAACACCCTAACCTCACAAAATATTAAATGCGTTTGTATTCCTAAATGAAGTGAATTTTATTTCTTTGCTGCAGAATTTTTGCATGAATGGGAGGACTATTCTTCTTCAGGAAGTGAGTATAAGCCCTCAAGCTCAAGTTCGTGCAGTTCGGAATGTGATTCTAATAATTTAAATGATGATAAGAATACTAGAACAAAGAAGCGTGTTTCTTTAGGGGTTCCCAAAAAAGAAAAAGCCTCAAGAAAGTTAAAACAGTAGAAACAACAAAACTATTTGCCAGTATTGAAGGCTGGGAGTCCCAAAAACCTACCTGTTTGTTATCACAAAGCAACGTGATTGAACATGTGCCAAAATCGAGTTCAAAATTGACTCAAGTTAGAGCCTTTCCTGAAAACCAAGAAGTGGAACAATCTAGAAAATCGCCAGTGCCAAGATGTTCATTTCACCATAGTCCCGAACAGCAGAATCTTGCGGATAATAATGACCAAAGAAAACAAGAAACTACCAACAACAACGGCCTACAAGATAAGCAACCTAAACTTGTGGGAAAAAAACGGAAGCAAAATAGAGAAATGTGGAAGAGAAATATAAAAGGAAAAGTCGTCTAGAGTTACTACAGAAAAAACCGCTACCGAACTGCCGATGCAAATGCAGCTCTAAAATAAACGTTGGAGAGCAAAACACTATTTTTCAAAATTTTAAAGCGTTGTCGACTAATAACGAACAAAATATATATTTAAAAGGTTGCACAGAGCCTAATGTGCCACAGCGTTCAAGATGCAGAAAAGAAACTGGAAAATCAAGAACTCATTGTTTCAATACAAAGTCCAAGAAGGAGGAAAAACAGTAATACTCTGCCAAAACGCATTTTTAGCATTGCATGGAATCAAGAGGTCCAGACTAAGACGCAAAATTCAAACATCTTCTACAACAGTCAAGGATCTTCTTAGAGGAACCCATGATTCACGTCCTAAGCGTATAAGTATTAACGTTCTCAACAAAGTTAGGCGATTTATTGGACAACTTCCAGCTCGTGAATCGCATTATTCGCGAGCAGAAACCAAACTCAAAAAGTATCTGGATTCAAATCTATCTGTAGCTGAGCTGCATCGCAAGTTCGTAGCTCAAAATATAAATATAATTACCTACGAAATGTTCCGAAGAATTTTTACAGAGGAATATAATATTGGATTCGGTTTTCCAGGAAAGGATATTATTGCATGACTATTCTAACCATATACCTATCTATTATACATATATTGCTAGTAGGGCCTCGGAACACCCGAAAACATTACGGCGCCGATATAGTCTCACTTAAGAGTATAACGCGTCTCGTGCGCATGCGTGAGAATTCGAACTCCGCCTTTAGAAGCGAATTTTAAACTTGACCACTTCCCCATTGGGCGGACGACGCCGCCGCGCTTGCGCACAGCTCACCATTATACATTGAAGAGTTGGTTGTCTGTCTCACTTCCTTCGTGAGTTTCCCACTCCTAGCCGCTAGCAATATAGTAAGTATTACATATATGATTCTAACACACGAGTCCTAATCCTAAGCACAATCGTAGGGCTGCCAACTATTGAAGGCCTCAATGCGGGACATCATTACTTTGCGGGGGGGGGAGTCAGAAACGGGAGGGAGGAGTTAACAAAATATATGCAAATTATACAATAAAAAACTGTATGGTACGTACCAATGAGCTGTAAGTGTCACTTATAAAGGGTGTTTTTTTAGAGGCGGAGAACTTTAAATTGAAATAAAACACAGAAAAATGTTTTTAATATTAATGAAATTGGCTTTATTTGAAAGATAATTTTTTGGCATTACTTTTAAATATGATTTCGGGCATGTGACAGCAGCGGCTGGCGCGTACATGGCGTAATCTGGAAAATAAATTTGAACAATTTGCAAGCTCCGGCGTGAGTCTATTCATGATGAATTGCCAAACCAAACTAATCCCAAAACAACGGAAAACTATCAAATCGGCTGTAACAGAAAACAGTGTTGCCAATTTAAAGTTCTCCGCCTCTAAAAAAAAAACATTTCACGAACGATTATTTTCACGAAATCTGTTAACTGGCCACCTCGTTCGTGCGATTTGACGTCATTAGATTATTTTCTTTGGCAATATGTCAAGTCGCATGTCTACGCCGATAAACCGGAAACAATTGAGCACTTGGAAGCCAACATTCGACGGGTTATTGCCGAAATACAGCCTGATTTACTGCGAAGAGTGTGTGAAAATTGGACTTCCAGATTACGCCATGTACGAGCCAGCCGCGGCGGTCACATACCCGAAATCATATTCAAACAGTAATGCCAAAAAATTATCTTTCAAATAAAGCCAATTTCATGAACCTTAAAAACATTTTTCTGTGTTTTATTTCAATTTAAAGTTCTCCGACTCTAAAAAAAAACACCCGTTAGTTCGCGGTTAGTACATAATTTTTTGCAATGCCTGTGATAAGCAAAGAAAAGTAATAAATAATGAGTCAAAATTGAATTAACAACGGCCTGTCAAAATAACATTTTATAGTTTAATAAATTAGGTAGCCTAAAACTAAACAAATGAAAACGTAATAGATAAACAATTCGTAATACAGGGGGATCACAGATAAAATTGATGCAAAATATGACCACTATCTACACTGAACTTTATAAAGCTACATTTGGACTACAAATAATTTATATTATTAGTTTATGTGACTTGAACGTAGTCTAATCGGTTACACAAATATGCAAAATAATGTTATTTAAACCAAATTTGTAGATTAAATTGATAGGTAACATTAAAATTACATGTGGATAAGTTAAATAAGATGGCGAAAATAAATTTTAAAAGTTAAAACAAATTGACAATTCTATGTCAACAAAAAGCACGTTTATTCTTGATGTCTCTGTATGTTGGTACCACGTAATATTCACGTACAGTTCAAGGTTTGTTGAGATGTCCACGTCGCATTTATTAGAGATTATTTCCTTCATATCCATAATAATGCGTAATCACTATGGTTTCTGTCAGTTTAATAATGGCAAAAATTGAAACGTCAAAAGTTAACTGCGGTTAAAAATGTGTCAAAATACACTCGCTTGTGCATAATTTTAACATGATTATTAAAAGTGCTTCGCCAACTTGATTTTATCTATTTACTCAGGAAATAATCACGCCGGACATCCCGCGTGCATGTAAACTAGCCTGAATAAATTTTGACGATTTTCTGTCAGAAGTTTTGCTCTGAAGAAATATATCTTATAAATGTTGCGCCCCAAAATCCCTCGTGCTACACACTCGGGATTCTTGTTAAGCGGCAAATGTACGGTTACGGCCAAATAAAAACGACCACCATTTTGACATTCTATGTCATTTTCATAAATGTTGGTAAATCAGGCTTTTACTTGACAGTAACTTGACAATTTGAATTCTTAATATGTCATTTTTAATGTTTATGTTTCTTAGGTGATTTAATACCAATTCACAATAGAGTAAAGTACTGCCCGGTTTTATTTGGCCGTAACTGTACTTAACATATTTATTAGAAAAACATTCTGACAGAAAACGTCAAAATACCGACTACCAAAGTCCTGAGTAAAGAGTCATTTAAATGTATCTTTTGTAAAGACCTGGTCCATCATCTGACTGCCAGCATTTTCCTACTCCGTAATCAGTATGAATATATGATTCTTCTAGGAACGTTACAGGTGTTTTGTTCACACCTAGTTCTCCGTTTTCTTTTATTTTCCTTAAATACCTAGAACGTCACTCTACAAGATCACTCCTTTCCACGAGAAACTTTCTTTTGTCACATTTGTTATAATGAAAGCCTATTTCGTTTAGATTTTATCAAAGTTTCTCGATGGCCAGTATAGTTAACTTTTTCATGAATTTGTTATCTGTACATAAAATAGTGCAAACAGGTTTGAAAGTAGTTTTTGAAAACAATAAAGCTGTAATAGAAAAAGATCTAAGTAGTGCCATTGGCCTATGGTAGGAAAATCGAAAGTTTGTATGAAATTGAGTTCAACATGTTACAAGCTGAAGCAAATGTATAAAACTAAATGTAGTACTGAAACTTGGCATGAACGCCTCAGACATTTAAGTTATAAAAATTTGCAATTACTAAGCAATGTAGCGTTAGGAAAGAACTTTGAAAACTGTAAAGAAACTGTTGAGACTATTCAATTCACTTACGATCTGTCAAAAAGTGACCAATGAAAATCCAGAATTTGACGTTTTGACCAATCAAAAAAATATCAGCGGATATATCTTCCTAGAGGGTATTCAAGTGAATATTTTAAACAAATGTGATTTTTATTAGAAAAAGTCAATATTAGTTTTTTGTTACTATAGAAATTGTGTAGTTTGTTGGTAGATTTATTGAAAACTAATTTGAAAAAGTAGTTTGGTTCATTGAATAGTCCCTCGTATGCCATTCTTAGTCAAAGTTAAGTAGAATATTTTTGCGGTGGTATGACTACTCATGTCGATTGTGTAAGGCTGCCAACCGTCCCGCATTGTGCGGGGCGGTCCCCCAGTGAAATAATAAAGAAGCCGACCTGCGATTAATTCATAAAATAAGCAATGGTAGTAAAATCGCAGATCAACCCCACCACCATTTATACACCACGGCAGCTCTGAAAAACTCTACTCACCGCGATGGCCCTAGCTAGCTTAAATTTCGGCGGCCTTAGATCGTAGGTTCAAATCATCAGCTATGTGCCCTGGAATGTCTTCAAAAAAAGGAAAGGAAATGGAAATGGGCGCCAGAAATCAAAAGATTTCAAATAATAAGAGAATAAATTACAAGTGACTAGCGTTTAATCAATAATTAATAAAAAGTTTTGAAATGCCAGTAATCAAAATAATTAAAATGTAAATAATGTAATAACAAAATTGTGTATCTTAACTGAAGGTTGCGACATGCATAAAATCAAGAACCCCTTTCGGGTTATTTTAATTTCTTTACCAAAAGACATTCGTGGGATATGCATACCTCAGTCACTTAATAAATCCTTTTGTTAGGCTATTGAAAATAAATAAGCGTGACTGTACCTTTTACAGAGGGTCGAAACACATATCAAAATAGCAAATTTAAATACTGAGCATAATTAACTATAATCATAAAAATGTAAATATTGAAACAAGAGCATGTATGGAATTGAATGTCACATTTTAATAATTGCAAAACGGTTGAATTTAAATTTAAAATAACTACGGGTTTAAAATGTAAAAATGTAAAATCCAGGTACCTATTGAAGATACGAAAAATCCCGGATAGCACAACTAACCTCGCTTCTCCAGCGCGCACAAATGGCTAACAGCAAACGCCGGCTGGGGGTTGCTACACCCTCGTGAACAGCACATAATGGACGAAGTCGCCGTGGATGCCCGGTGATTACAGCGGCAATATCCACACCTTGCAGCAAAAACGAAGAACGCCAGCAAGTGTCGAAAATGCGATAAGGCTAGCGCTTGGCCTCCGAGAAAAAGTCGTGTATGAAACTGGTAATTAAGAGCTAAGAAAAATGTAATTATTATGCGAATAATAAGACAGAAAAGCGCAATCGTACCTGATCATAATCAGTCCTAGAAAGCACACACTGCTCATTGAAATTGGTTGAGCGCACGTAATTCGACTTAATTAAAATCAAACCTCGGCCGCGCGAAATGCGCCGCCTGAGGCGAGGACAGCAAGTGCCTCGGGCGAAAATTTCGTGCCCACAGGAAGAGTCGGACTCTGATAAGAGATAGCGGAGGTCGAGAGGGCATCGTGCAAACGAAATGAACTTGATTACAGGTACTAAATGCGTTGGTTTGGAAAATTGAAGAATTTGAAATGCAAAAGGATTTATAATTCAACTAAAAATATACAGGTTAAGCCTGAAATAATTAGATAAATGGCGAAACAATTAGGCTAAGCCAAAAAATTGTTTCACTCCCCACGGCCAAGAGAAATAAAAAGGTTTAAATATGAAAACATTACAAAAATGTAGGAAGCCAAAGAAATCCAGGATGAGATCGATGATGCCAACACACAAAGCGAAACGCTATCGAAAAATCCTCTTTCGAGAAGATAAGCCAAGGGAAACAACCCCTATAAATCGGCTTAAAAATAACAGGGGCACCACATAGGACACCGCCAAAAAAATAGACGTTCTGTCTAAACCGGACAGAAGCCTAAAAAACTGCTTAAACACAGCAAAAACGACTGCATCACATAGGACACAATCCACCCTACTACAAACATCCGAAGCTACAAACATCCGAAAAACTCGAACCGCATCATCATCTCTCACTCCAAATCTGAGGTAACCCAATATCAGAAAAGTATGAGAGCAAAAAAATTATCTTGAAAAATGAAACACAGTAAGTACTGCGAAAAAAGATTCGGGTGAAAACCCAGGAAAACATCCTAAAAACCATTTTGAAAATCAAATATGTTAAGGTCCTAAGCGAACACAATCACGGATGGGGAAAGCACTCTTAAAAAATATCCCAAAATATGGAAAGAAACGACCCCAACTGCTAGCGTTGCTTAGAAAGAGAACAAGATGACGTTGCTCCTAAATGGTGACCTTCCCTGCGTGCCCAACCTACCACCCTATACGTTACAAAGGGAAGAACTAGATAATGATGTTCCCAAACAGTGACCTTCCCTGCATTCCCAGCCAACCACCCTAGCAAGAAACAAAAAGCACTAAGAAAACAAGTTTTTAAAAGGGACACTGTAGGTGTTTCCACGGTCACAATATCCTATAGTACCATAGTCCAAATCCAAATAAGCGAAACGCTTTTGAAAAAATCCTCAAATGAGACGGAAGTAATGGTAAGAAAAAGGAAAGTGAAAAGCACTAGAATGCAAGATCCATAGGGAACATACCCTACAGCAACTTTTAAAACAGAAGAAAAAACAGGACAAAAGGAAGAGAGAAACGAAAAGATAGGAAAAGGAACCAAAAAACCAGACTTCGAAAAAACTCACGCTGCCACACCCACTCATCCAAGCTTCGACTGGCTAGGTCTACTATTCCATGCCGTGACCCGGGTTTACCGAGACATGGACACGCTTAAAGAAGAGGAATCACAAGGAAAGCAAACCGCCTTCAATCGCAAGAAAAAAAATCCGCACTCAAATACATGCGTAAAAAGACGCAAAAAATTGCATAGAAAAAATGCATAACAAGATGCAATAGCGCATCAAAACCGACGCAAAAAATATCTCCTGTCGCGTCTGACAGAAGAAAAACCTGCACCACATCGGACACAGAAAAAATATAGACACCCTGTTTACACCGAACAGGGGCCTAAAACAAGGACTGCCTCACATCGGACGCAGCCAACGAGCACATCGCATCAAAAAGAAATGCATAATCAACGCATTCAAAAAATTAAAAGCCAGAAAAACAACCCGGAAACAACCCGTCGAGACCCTGTGTAAACACAAGTACGGTGAGGCAAGTAAATAAAAATCCCAAAAATGGAGTAAACTACACCAAACCGCACAAGTAATTCACGCAGGCCTTTTTATTTCTCTTGGCCGTG